>JALPQI010007791.1:0-57828 GCA_025490895.1 Thaumatotibia leucotreta | reverse complement strand
TATATGTTAGGAAGCGTTTAAAGATTAATAAATTTTCAACAAGTTGAGCTAACATAAATTACCGTAGGTTTTATAGTTTTAGAGATTTGCGACTTCTTAAAAGTACTCTTTTTTTGTAAACTAACGCTATTTTGAGTTTTCCTAACGATTTCGGCTTAATATCGCCTCACCTAATTATGCTACGAAAAACATGCGATAATGACCTTATAGCGCACTTAATATTCTTTCGTTAAAGGGTAAAATCATGTCAGCAAACTTTGTAATTGAAAATATAAACGCGTAATTCAAAAGGCAGTAGGCCCGCTATCTAAGTTTTTCATACATATCGCAAGTCGTGTTGCAAAGCTGCAATTTTAGTATATTATATAGGCCCTATAAGGACGTACAAAAATGTATATTACAAGAAATAAAAAAAGGAATTTCGGCATAAGACGAAAAAAACTGAAAAATTATTGGACTTCTTTTACTTTTTGACGTTTAATTAAGAAACTATTATCTTTTTGATACTAATTGCTACAAAATTTAAAAAGAATATTAAATTTGAAAGGATTTGAGCTACCTTGCATTACCCTAAATTATATAGATTTAGAGATACGACATTTCAAAATGTGCCCTTCATTAAGTTAAGAAACTAAATGCATGTTTTGAAGCCTCGTATACCCCCAACTATAAGTCTTACAGTAATTGTTATCGGCTCAATTTGTTCCAAATTTAATGTAGTTGTTATCTACAATTACTTTTTTTTTTCTTAGCGCGAACGTTTTGCCAATATTTAGTGAATAGCTTTAACGTTACCTAAAATTTGTTTAATTTTTGATAAAAGGGCACTTTATGAAATGTCGTATCTCAAAATATATATAACTTACGGTGATGCAACGTAGCTCAAATCCTTTCAAATTTAATGTTCTTTCTTAGTTTCATAGCAATTAGTATCAAAAAGATAATAGATTTTTAGTTAAACGTCAAAAACTAAAAAAAGTTCGATTTTTTTTTCCGTTTTTTACGTCCTATGCCCAAACTATTATTTTGTTTTTCTTTTAATATGCATTTTCGTATATATCTATAAGGCCTTTATAATATACCAAAATTGCAGCTTTGCAACTCGACTTGCGATTTGTATGAAAAACTTAGATAGCGGGGCCTCCTGCCTTATGAATTTCGCATTTATACTTTCAACTACAAAGTTCACTGACCTAATTTTACCCTTAAATTAAAGAATATTAAGTGTGCTGTAAGGTCATTATCGCATGTTTTTCGTAGCATAATTAGGTGAGGCGATATTAAGCCGAGAATGTTAGCAAAACACAAAATTTTATCTAGTTTACAAAAAGGAGTACTTTTTAAAGTCTCGAATCTCTGAAACTATAAGACCTACGGTAATGCATGTTAGCTCAACTTGTTGGAAATTTATTAGTCTTTAAACGTTTAATAACATATGATATCAAAAAACGTAAGGTTTTTTAAATAAAAATCAGAAACTAAAAAATGGCCATAAATTTCGCAGTTTTTCACGTACTACCCAGCTAGCACAACCTTTTTTTGCTTGCAAAATGTGGTTTTATACTGCCCTGTGGTGTCTAAACAACATACCAAAAATGCAGCGATACTACTTGATTTGCGAGTTTAGGGTAAAATTATGTACGATTTGACCGTACTATCATATTTCCTAGAAAAGGGACCGACGAGTGGCCGAGCGGTACGAGTATGGGCATCAACCGCGGAAGCTGAGTTGGGTTCGAGGATGCGGTCACATACGGCCACTTCCCTGAATGACCGCCTACCAAATTCCTTTATGGTCCACTTCCTAGTTCGTCCGTTTCCTTGTCGGCCATTTCCCCAATTGGCCACTGTTAGATTTCCTTCTATGTCCAGTTCCCCGAACGGCCGCTTTGAAAATTCCTTGTTTGTCCAGTTCCCCCGAACGGCCGCTTTGAAAATTCCTTGGTTGTCCGATTCCCTGAACGGCCTCTTTATAAAATGGATATCTTTACGAAGAAGGTTATCATATGATCTAAAGTGGCGGCCATAAGAGGAATAGGCCATTTGAGGTGGTGGACTTATGGAGAAGAGGCCTTTAGAGAACTGTGGCCTTTCGGGGATATTGTATGTAAGTGGCCCTTAAAGGAAGTGGCCGTTTGGGGAGCAGGCAGTTCTGTTAGAGGATTGTGGCCTTTCCGGGAAAGCTGTTTGTAGGTGGCCCTTAAAGGAAGTGGCCCATTAGGGAAGTGGCCCTACAGAATACGTGGCCCTAAAATACATGTGGCCGTAAGTGACCGGATCCGGGTTCGATCCCAACCTCGGACGTTGATCGTTCTTTTTAAACGGTTTTTATTAACTTCACCGCGTATCAACTGTCGTCGATGCTTCAAATCTTGTGATCGATTTTTCGACCACTTCTACTGCACCGAAATCAATAAAATTTGGAACTCTTATCAAGTCCCCATGACAATGCAATATTATAATATTTGTATCCTTGTACCCTCAAAGCCTGATGCTGCAGACGTACTGCTTACCTTAACCGAGAGTGTTAGACACGTGAAAATGAAAGTATAGCATGTTTGGCATAATCAAATACTAACAGCCTAATCTTGACTTCCAACTCCTCACTCCTGATGCTGCAGTACTGCCCACAATAACCGCAAGGTTTATCTTTTATCGATATCTTGATTTTAAAGAAGTTCTTTAGATATTAAGTAGAAACATGCGAATTTAATACTAACGTCCTACTCCTCAGATCTGATACTCCAGTGTTACTGCCTGCCACAACCGCTAGGTTTAGCGATATGTAGATTTTGAAGTACTGCTTTAGACATTTGGTAGAAACATACGGATTTCATTATCATCATCATCATCATATCAGCCGAAAGACGTTCACTGGTGAATAAAGGCCTCCCCCAAAGGTTGCCACAAGGACCGGCCCTGTGCCACCCGCATCCAGGTGTGCAGTCCACCTTGTGGGGGGCCTACCCACACGCTGCGCCTTCTGGTACGTGATCGCCACTCAAAAAACTTACCGCCCCAACGGCCATCGGTTCCACGCGCAACGAGCCCCGCCCACTGCCACTTCAGTTTAGCGATTCGAAGAGCTATATCGGTTATTTTGGTTCTGCTGCGGATGGTCTCATTTCTAATCAGATATCGCAGAGAGACTCCTAGCATAGCCCTCTCCATTGCCCTATGGGTGACATTTGTAACGCTTGAAAAGTCCTAGCCTATTTCTACCTAATCTCACAGCCCTCTACCCCATACAACTCAGACTCCAGAAGCAAGAGAACCCTCATGTATTAATACAAACCCTCAAGGAACCCTAAAAGTTTACCTAATAAAGCTATCGTTCTATGGTGTTCTGTCTTGACTATAAATATTTTGGCCAGAAGAAGTGATGTGATCGTCTAAGTAGCGGCAGGACCCCGTAGCTGTACGTAATAACCTAGATTCTTGAACAAAGAGTGAGAGTTATAGACCTAAAAGCCCTAATTAGGATAATGTAAAGACCTAACAAATGATATAATACTCAGAGCACCAGTATAACAGGAGAGAAATGATAAAAGTACTTTAACCACAATAAGATTTATTATTATTAAAATCACGGTAATATTATTACACACACATCGAAGTAGCTGTAGAACAAACACAAATATATGGCAAATATAAGTAGGTATTATAGAAAATGCTATAGTTAATTGGTAAAGTTAAAAGGCACGTGGTTAAAGGTAACAGATAAAGATAAGTTTTAGTTAACAATAAAAGACAACCTGTAAGTATTAAAAAATATATAAATAATATCCCCTACCCACCGATATAGAATTACAGTTATTATTAACTATTGCAATTCTAACACAGCTCGAGCATACGGTTGGGTGAATTTGCGAATTCAGTTTATGTCAAACTGTATGTATTAGTTCCTTGGAACAAGAAATATTTAATTTCATTATTAGTGTCGTGACACCATGTATGTACTTGTACTAGTTCTTGAACTAGATGTGTAAGGAACCATGATCCCTTATTATATTAGTATTTCGGGATTATTCGACATTGCAAATTAACCCGGTCCTTAGGATGGGGTAAGCTCACCTATTCTGAACCAATATGGAAGGTAAATATTTTGTGGGCCTAGGTCCTCTTTTTTCCAAAAACATGATTTTCCAGTTCCATCAGATGGCAAATCAGGAGTAAATCAAATATGTACCCTTGGGTATATGTATCGTAATACAATTGGCCTTAACCAAGGTTTGAAGTTTGAGATTATTCAAGACACCATTGTAATACAGGTTTATATGCATGTACTGTTCCTACGTTCCAAGTATAGCAGAAAACAGTACCTAAAATCACGTTACGATCATTTAGCGCAAACCAGACAATGTACACCTGAACAAAACATCAAAACAAACCACTAATCATATATGTAAGTTAATATTATTCGTCCATCAAACCATCTTCAGAAAACCAGTATTTATCAACTAATTCAGTAAAACTTTATCAAATAAATATGTTCAAAATCAATAGTTATACCATTCCACATTCGTCCAGAGACCTACCCACTATATGGGCCTAAGCTCTTTAACTAGCACTTTAACTAAACACATACATAAAGATCATATAAATAATAATAAAGACAATTAACGCATAATTAGTTAAGTACTGAAAAAGCATTCACTATTATATTAATTCCCACCCTAAAACTTCACAAACAAGAATTATATTGAAAAACAATTAAGTCACTTTATCCCAAAACTATTTCGCACTAAATAAACCATACATAGGATAAATAAAATAATTAGCACACTTAAATAATTCACAGATAAAATCAAAACAATAATAAATATAACCGTCCAACTAGCCAACCTTGGTCCCATTTCATTAGCAAAACCATCTAGGTACTGATACACAAATACTTTACCAAATTTATGTATACGCGATTTATTCAAATAATCGAAATATCAAGATAAGACCTTTAGACACTGACGCTAGACTCCCGAGCGTTTCCCGCGCGAAGGGACTCAACGCCGCCATTCTGTTACGTAGCTACGAAGTCGCCGTCCACCACTGTCTCTCTCTCTCTCTGGAACTACGATGGGCTCCTGCTTCTCGCGTCCCGTTCTACTTACTCGAATGTATTTAAAAATAGAATTCACTGTCTAGCTAGTCAGCCGCCAGCCGCCGTGCCGTGAGACCGCGATCGTCCGCCATTTTGTGAACCGATGCTTGTACTCGTATAAATATTATTTTAACTTAAGAAAGATACATTAAAATAGATTAAGGCTTGGTTATATACTAACTAACTTAACAAATATACGTACCGTGTGTGTGTGTGAGTGTTGTAGCTTATTGCTTTAAAATAATCCTTTCATTTACTAACACTATAATAACATTCTTAGTCTAACTGTGTGAACTACCGTGAAATACCTACTACATAGCTGTATTTAAGTATACTATTTATAAGTACAATGTGGAGAACAACTTCCGTCATGTATATTAAGGTGTGATATGGTAAATGGAAATATCTATAAGTTAAATAGTTCTGTGAAAATAAAACTGTGTTAATATTACCTAGCTTTGAGCTTAGGTATACTAACTCCGGAAACTAGCAATAAATGGGAGGTAAGTTTAATGTAACCACTACACGTTTCACCATTATATGAGCTACAAATTAGGCATTTACCTACGTACAAATATCGTAATTATAAAAACACGATTATAGATATAATATAAATAATATTGTATAACTCACCAGGGTTTAAACAAATTACCTGAACACTATAGCTTACTAGACACTCAGACAGAATTACAACACTGAATCTAGGATCTAAAATAGGTACTTAGACTACCTAGGAACAAAGTAATGTAAAGTTTACTCTTCAATCTCCAACTCAAAGTGATCCCTTCATCCCGCCGGCATTGCCTTATATACCCTAGTCTACCGACGCTAATCCCAGTTTTGTGTTCGGCCCTTTTCACGCCTGCGCACTTACTATGGATGCTGCGAGCGTCGCATAACAGAAGCGTCTCTTAATCAGACATGCGCAATGGGTACTTAAAAGGCGCCAAACGTTAGCGCCAATTTACGCGTCCCGTATTGTTTGACCTGCGCAGTAAGCTTTCTCGAGGGACGCTTCCTAGCGTCGCCCTGTTGCTAAGAGAAGATGGCCTTGGTTTCGATGTTTTGGCGCCAAGCCGTCGCGTCGCTTGGTTTTGACCGGTGATGATTTGCTTTGTGGTTCGCGCCAATATCCTAAACTGAGTAATTAATATCAACTAAAACTGACTAAAACATTTAAATAGGTAACGGACTTTCGTATCGTTACATTTGCCCCCCACATTTGAGCATAGAGGTAAGGAATGAATTGACTGACTCGGAGCTCAAATGTTACAAATATAAAACAAATAATATAAAGGATAGACAAAAATATTTAATTTTCACTAAATATTTAAGTCTCAGACTTAGTATTACAACATGCTGAAGGTATTCCAAAATATTTGCATATGCAGTTATTGTCATTTTCCCCCCAATGTTAATGTGGTGTGTGAAGTGACCAATAAATGAAAGAAAATTAATTATCTAGTTCGAATCATGAACTATAAGTATTTTGTCCCATGAGTCAAATTGTTCTCGGCCATGAATTCCCATTCCAATAGAAGCGCCAGGTTGTGAGGCTGACGTACCCTATTAGTAAATCTCTCGCATCTTCATTTAGAGTCTATAGCCACATTGCCCGGCTGGCGACCCCACCATCTACATTGCCCAGACGTAATGAACCTACGAGAGCCCCTCATCAAAATGGAAAAGCCTTTCTATTCCAGGTAACCTCCAACAATTATATTATTCTCTCCCAGTGAACAAAATACAATTCATAATCCTCACCAAAAACCAACTTCTCCCCTTATTGGCGTATGTAGTACTCTATTTCCAAGCAAGAAAGTTAACAGCATTTATGAAATTAGAAAATATTCTAATTTCTAAAAAATATACTAATTCATTAAACAATCATTTACGATTCTTATTCACAAGTCTCCATTCATCCCAGTGTTGAATTTTATTTGTGCTGGGCTTTTAATTTAATTCACATAAAAGTTATATGATGTAAGAAACCCATTTTAAAGTTTCATTTACTGAGTTATTTTTATCAAACCTAAATCAAAAAGGTACCCCTATGCCTTCCACTCGGTTTATCGTGTGGAATCCATCTGAGTAAACAACCACTATATGGAACGATACACAGGTCAATGCCAATGTTGATCAGATAAGCTTTCTTATACGAATCTGACAATGTCGGCTCGCACTTACCAGACGGCTCTAGAAGAACCGCGACCCGGAAGGATAGACAAGCATCCCCACATCGGGTGTGCCCCGGTCCCATGTTGGAAGAACTAAGACACAGAAGTGAACTTCGTTCTCACACCATTAGACAGCTTAATCAATACAATATACAATACAGATTTATCCATACGGATATAATCCATAAGTATATGCACCGATGGTTCCCGGATGGTTCCAGATAGACAATAAAAGAAATGCTGTGTCTGCTATTCTCACTTGTTCATAGAGAGTGTTCCGACGAATAGAGATTAGCTTCTTGTAAAGTATTGTGTCATCAAAAAGAACTTACCTATTAAAGGTATGACATTTAACCTAGCACCAATGTTCCATTGATAACACATTATTGTATATTTCCCTCTTTTCAAATAACAATAACCGTTGTCATCATTCGCAAGACTCGCAATTATGAGGAAACTCATTTAAACTTAATCAAGGTCATTCATCAACTCATACTTTCATCCAATTATTCATCCATCATCTAATTTACATACCCATTAGTAATTTCATACTTCATCCTCCGCCCTTCCTCATACACTTTTTCGCACAGTTTCGTTCAAAATTGCAAACCCTATAGGAATAATGACAATTGAAGAACTTTATCATACTATCTGTTAAATCAAAAGAAATTAACTTTTAATTGCGATAGCTATGATATATTAGTGAACGGAATACCCTTCAAGTAAATCCTTATATAACTAACTTACACTAAAGTATACTACTGCAACTACTATGATTCGATCTTTACGCTTTAATGTTGTACGCCAAATATGTATACTACGCCAAATTTGCTTAGTTAGTAATCTGAAATAAGTAATCAAACTGAAATAAAAGTTACGCTAATTGCCAATCTATTGTAAGTTACGCCATTGCAACTGTAAGTCAAAAATAAAATATACGTCAAAGTGAAATACAAGATACGCCAACATTTGTGAGAAAGACTACGCAAAATGCTAATTTGTCTTACGCAAACTATCATGTTGCAAGTCTCTACGCATTAATGCCACCTTAATCTAAGTTATTCATAAGACACAGTTCTACTTACACGCATAAAATGAACTTATTTATATTTATGAATGTTTACCAAAAAAATATTTAAATTAGTTTCCCTTTGAAAACTAACAAAGCTTCGTCTGCCTGTTAGTCACCTTACAAGATCACGCTCAGTTTGAAATCTGTGAAAATATTAATGGTTATGATATTTTACCCTACGACTACAGATACATGAATAAATAGTATTAAAATTAGATGCTACGGAAAAGGCACATTCTAGAATTATCTTACACAATCCTGTTTCAAGTCGCCTCCTGTTTCTTCTTGCCCCCCTGACATTGCAAGTTTTATTGTGTTAGGATATACTGTAGTTATTATTGAAGAAGAATGATAATGACATACATACATACCAACAAATAATGACAAGACTTTAATAAATGAAAAGTAAACTAAAAAGGTCGATTGAGATCCATTGAGATGGCATATGTTCAGCAGTGGACGTCTTATGGCTGAAATGATGATGATGATGATGATGATGATGAAATTAAAACAGAACAACCCACAAGTTTATAGACGACACTTGACATGCCCCCCCGCATGTTAGACTGAGTCACACCTACTAGATAATCTTCAAAATAATCAAATACACAATGTTAAATCTAAAACGGAACTAAAGTTAATGAAATAAAATAACAGAAAATATATATCCCGACAATCGGCTAGGCGTTCTCAACTTCCTTTCATCTGTACAGCTCCAATAATATTATTCTTCAACATGTCTGCACCTTGCCGTAGAATCAATCTCTAAACTTCACTGAAACTTAGAAAGTTAGTAGCAAAAATTACATTATGATTTCCTATATGATCTCTCCTAAATATGCTAATGTTCGCTCCTGTTATACTGTGTAAAAGCTTCCTAAAGTTCCTACTCTCCTATTTTAAATTGTCGTGTACTGCAAGTTTACTCCTATCGATTTTGATGAAATTAAGTTATACCTACAGAAATTTCTAACCGTAACCTAACGTAGCTAGCAAGTTCCTAAAATATAAAATCTCAATAATACAGAACATAAAGTTGTGAAGATCCTTGAACAAGTACAATATCCAGCAGCTTGATTCCTTTTGACTGATATGATGATGATGATGGTGAAGATGATGATGATGTATTTTAGCATACATACACACTTACATTTTACACTTTCAAATTCCCTACTAGGCTAACCTATAAACAACAGCTCATCCTTTAGTTTGATGAGAATGATTATGATGATGATGTGCTTCAGCATACATAGGTACCTACACACTGTAATCCTAAATTCCCTAAAATACTTCCTAAAATGATGACTCAGATATAATACAAATACTATTCCAGTCAAGAATCGAACTCGAGTTTGCAGCATTCCCAAGTCAGGTCTATCTAAGGAAGAAAACATAACAAAACAAAATATTATTTCATAAACCTAGCAGTGACATAAGTGCAGTCCTAATTTGCTCCTAGGATATTTACAAAACAGACAGAATAAAGGTTCAGAATATTAAATGACATGACAGACAGAATAAAGGTTCAGAATATATAGGACAACACAGACAGAACAAAGATTCTCCTTTAGATAGGAACAATAAATTACCTGCTTATGAAACGTAATACTTGCCCCCCCCAAATTATAAAGTTTTGACACCTAGTGAAATCAATTATACCTAAAATAAAATAACGACACTTAATCTAAATACTATATAACTCTCAACTCAATGTATCCATTTCACAGCAGCAAATTGTGACACTTGCGTGTCACTCGCAAGACAGAACCCAATAAGAACCAACCTGAAAACCAAAACAAGATTAATAAATGACTCTAATTACAAATAAATACCTTTTTATTTATTTATTTACATCCTGATCACGGCTCACAAATTGTAACGCTTGAAAAGTCCTAGCCTATTTCTACCTAATCTCACAGCCCTCTACCCCATACAACTCAGACTCCAGAAGCAAGAGAACCCTCATGTATTAATACAAACCCTCAAGGAACCCTAAAAGTTTACCTAATAAAGCTATCGTTCTATGGTGTTCTGTCTTGACTATAAATATTTTGGCCAGAAGAAGTGATGTGATCGTCTAAGTAGCGGCAGGACCCCGTAGCTGTACGTAATAACCTAGATTCTTGAACAAAGAGTGAGAGTTATAGACCTAAAAGCCCTAATTAGGATAATGTAAAGACCTAACAAATGATATAATACTCAGAGCACCAGTATAACAGGAGAGAAATGATAAAAGTACTTTAACCACAATAAGATTTATTATTATTAAAATCACGGTAATATTATTACACACACATCGAAGTAGCTGTAGAACAAACACAAATATATGGCAAATATAAGTAGGTATTATAGAAAATGCTATAGTTAATTGGTAAAGTTAAAAGGCACGTGGTTAAAGGTAACAGATAAAGATAAGTTTTAGTTAACAATAAAAGACAACCTGTAAGTATTAAAAAATATATAAATAATATCCCCTACCCACCGATATAGAATTACAGTTATTATTAACTATTGCAATTCTAACACAGCTCGAGCATACGGTTGGGTGAATTTGCGAATTCAGTTTATGTCAAACTGTATGTATTAGTTCCTTGGAACAAGAAATATTTAATTTCATTATTAGTGTCGTGACACCATGTATGTACTTGTACTAGTTCTTGAACTAGATGTGTAAGGAACCATGATCCCTTATTATATTAGTATTTCGGGATTATTCGACATTGCAAATTAACCCGGTCCTTAGGATGGGGTAAGCTCACCTATTCTGAACCAATATGGAAGGTAAATATTTTGTGGGCCTAGGTCCTCTTTTTTCCAAAAACATGATTTTCCAGTTCCATCAGATGGCAAATCAGGAGTAAATCAAATATGTACCCTTGGGTATATGTATCGTAATACAATTGGCCTTAACCAAGGTTTGAAGTTTGAGATTATTCAAGACACCATTGTAATACAGGTTTATATGCATGTACTGTTCCTACGTTCCAAGTATAGCAGAAAACAGTACCTAAAATCACGTTACGATCATTTAGCGCAAACCAGACAATGTACACCTGAACAAAACATCAAAACAAACCACTAATCATATATGTAAGTTAATATTATTCGTCCATCAAACCATCTTCAGAAAACCAGTATTTATCAACTAATTCAGTAAAACTTTATCAAATAAATATGTTCAAAATCAATAGTTATACCATTCCACATTCGTCCAGAGACCTACCCACTATATGGGCCTAAGCTCTTTAACTAGCACTTTAACTAAACACATACATAAAGATCATATAAATAATAATAAAGACAATTAACGCATAATTAGTTAAGTACTGAAAAAGCATTCACTATTATATTAATTCCCACCCTAAAACTTCACAAACAAGAATTATATTGAAAAACAATTAAGTCACTTTATCCCAAAACTATTTCGCACTAAATAAACCATACATAGGATAAATAAAATAATTAGCACACTTAAATAATTCACAGATAAAATCAAAACAATAATAAATATAACCGTCCAACTAGCCAACCTTGGTCCCATTTCATTAGCAAAACCATCTAGGTACTGATACACAAATACTTTACCAAATTTATGTATACGCGATTTATTCAAATAATCGAAATATCAAGATAAGACCTTTAGACACTGACGCTAGACTCCCGAGCGTTTCCCGCGCGAAGGGACTCAACGCCGCCATTCTGTTACGTAGCTACGAAGTCGCCGTCCACCACTGTCTCTCTCTCTCTCTGGAACTACGATGGGCTCCTGCTTCTCGCGTCCCGTTCTACTTACTCGAATGTATTTAAAAATAGAATTCACTGTCTAGCTAGTCAGCCGCCAGCCGCCGTGCCGTGAGACCGCGATCGTCCGCCATTTTGTGAACCGATGCTTGTACTCGTATAAATATTATTTTAACTTAAGAAAGATACATTAAAATAGATTAAGGCTTGGTTATATACTAACTAACTTAACAAATATACGTACCGTGTGTGTGTGTGAGTGTTGTAGCTTATTGCTTTAAAATAATCCTTTCATTTACTAACACTATAATAACATTCTTAGTCTAACTGTGTGAACTACCGTGAAATACCTACTACATAGCTGTATTTAAGTATACTATTTATAAGTACAATGTGGAGAACAACTTCCGTCATGTATATTAAGGTGTGATATGGTAAATGGAAATATCTATAAGTTAAATAGTTCTGTGAAAATAAAACTGTGTTAATATTACCTAGCTTTGAGCTTAGGTATACTAACTCCGGAAACTAGCAATAAATGGGAGGTAAGTTTAATGTAACCACTACACGTTTCACCATTATATGAGCTACAAATTAGGCATTTACCTACGTACAAATATCGTAATTATAAAAACACGATTATAGATAATAATATAAATAATATTGTATAACTCACCAGGGTTTAAACAAATTACCTGAACACTATAGCTTACTAGACACTCAGACAGAATTACAACACTGAATCTAGGATCTAAAATAGGTACTTAGACTACCTAGGAACAAAGTAATGTAAAGTTTACTCTTCAATCTCCAACTCAAAGTGATCCCTTCATCCCGCCGGCATTGCCTTATATACCCTAGTCTACCGACGCTAATCCCAGTTTTGTGTTCGGCCCTTTTCACGCCTGCGCACTTACTATGGATGCTGCGAGCGTCGCATAACAGAAGCGTCTCTTAATCAGACATGCGCAATGGGTACTTAAAAGGCGCCAAACGTTAGCGCCAATTTACGCGTCCCGTATTGTTTGACCTGCGCAGTAAGCTTTCTCGAGGGACGCTTCCTAGCGTCGCCCTGTTGCTAAGAGAAGATGGCCTTGGTTTCGATGTTTTGGCGCCAAGCCGTCGCGTCGCTTGGTTTTGACCGTTGATGATTTCCTTTGTGGTTCGCGCCAATATCCTAAACTGAGTAATTAATATCAACTAAAACTGACTAAAACATTTAAATAGGTAACGGACTTTCGTATCGTTACACATTGAGCATTCTTATGAGGCCCATTGTAAGCGACCACGGTTTAGTGTCCTATGTCGTCACTGGCAACATACACTGATCAAAGACTTTCATCTTCAAACCCTGCGGAATATTGGACGAAAAGATTCAGACGGATTTAATACTGACTTCCTCCAACTCCTCAAACCTGATGCTTCTGAGACACGTGCCACTGCCTGCCATGTCGGGCCTGCGGCCCTCCGGCTGATAGACTGACAGCGTGGGTGGAACGCGTAGGGTGAGCCGTCGGACCTGCGGCCCTCCAGCTGATAGATTGACAGCGTAAGTGTACGGCGTAGGGCGAGCCGTCGGGCTTGCGGCCCTCCAGCTGATAGTGGTACAACGTGAGTGGATCGCGTAGCGTAGGGCGACCCGTCGGGCGTTCGGCCCTCTAGCTGATAGAGTGACAGCGTGAGTGGATTGCGTAGGGAGACCCGTCGGGCCTGCGGCCCTCCGGCTGATAGAGTGACAGCGAGAGTGGATCGCATAGGGCGAGCCGTCGGGCCTGCGGCCCTCCAGCTGATAGAGTGACATAAGCATGAGTGGATCGCGTAGCATAGGGCGACCCGTCGGGCCTGCGGCCCTCCAGCTTATCAGCTTGACAGCTCTATCGAGTGACAGCGTGATTAGACCGCGTAGGGCGAGCCGTCGGGCCTGCGGCTCTCCAGCTGATAGAGTGACAGCGTGAGTAGATCGCGTAGGGCGAGCCGTCGGGCCTGTGGCCCTCCAGCTAATAGGGTGACAGCGTGAGTGTACCGCGTAGGGCGAGCCGTCGGGCCTGCGGCCCTCCAGCTGATAGTGTGACAGCGTGAGTGGATCGCGTAGCGTAGGGCGACCCGTCGGGCCTACGGCCCTCCAGCTGATAGAATGACAGCGTGAGTGGTTCGCGTAGGGCGAGCCGTCAGGCGTGCGACACTCCAGCTGATAGTGTGACAGCGTGAGTGGATCGCGTAGCATAGGGCGACCCGTCGGGCCTGCGGCCCTCCAGCTTATCAGCTTGACAGCTCTATCGAGTGACAGCGTGATTAGACCGCGTAGGGCGAGCCGTCGGGCCTGCGGCCCTCCAGCTGATAGAGTGACAGCGTGAGTAGATCGCGTAGGGTGAGCCGTTGGACCGGCGGCCCTCCAGCTGATAGATTGACAGCGTGAGTGTACGGCGTAGGGCGAGCCGTCGGGCTTGCGGCCCTCCAGCTGATAGTGGTACAACGTGAGTGGATCGCGTAGCGTAGGGCGACCCGTCGGGCGTTCGGCCCTCTAGCTGATAGAGTGACAGCGTGAGTGGATTGCGTAGGGAGACCCGTCGGGCCTGCGGCCCTCCGGCTGATAGAGTGACAGCGAGGGTGGATCGCATAGGGCGAGCCGTCGGGCCTGCGGCCCTCCAGCTGATAGAATGACATCAGCATAAGTGGATCGCGTAGGGCGAGCCGTCAGGCGTGCGACACTCCAGCTGATAGTGTGACAGCGTGAGTGGATCACCTAGTGTAGGGCGACTCGTCCGGCCTTCGGCCCTCCAGCTGATAGAGTGACAGCGTAAGTGGATCGCGTAGGGCGAGCCGTCGGGCCTGCGGCCCTCGAGCTGATAGAGTGACAGCGTTAGTGGGTCGCGTAGGGCGGGCCGTCGGGCCTGCGGTCCTCCAGTTGATAGACAGAGAGTGTGAGTCCCTCCGGTTCACGTAGTGCGTGCCATAGTGCCGTCGAGCCTATGGCCCTCCGATTGATACGAGTAGACTGCATGGATTGACCATTTGGGCCCTCGGTTCGCGTCGGACTTTCCGCCAGACCTGCGGTCCTCCGGTTGGTCGACTGACAGTATGAGTTTATGTTTTATATTTAGTCTCGAAATACGTCTTGTATAAATAATGTGTACAATATAAAAATTTTAACTTGATTTTCTCAATAAACCAAATTGATTGATATATTCCTTATTGTCAGATCTCTGTTAGTGTCGGATTTCTAAAAATATCTATTCAGCAGGGATTCCCCTCTCGTTACACATAAAATAATGTCCATTACGTTTACACATGATGTTTGTGTCGTGATTAAAGAGCGAGAGTTAAACGCTAGCATCCCTAATTGTATTGCATATTACAAACAACATCCTTTGATCTAGAATAAGTAGGTATAGTATCGGAAATTAACTTCACAATTAATTGCACTAAAAACTTAAAAATAAAATAAGTAAAAAAAGTTTTAACTTAAACGGTTTTTATTGCACCAAAAACTAGAAAATAAAAATTAGTTGTAACTAACCGTAGATGCTACTTTTTGTAGATTAGTCACGTGAAACTATTATCACTGTAGTCTTCCCAAGTCAGATGCTGAGAGCCACGTTTAGCCTCTATGTCAGTGGATTAAGCGTTACCTAATCGGAAACTTTTACCAAACTAAAATAAAAACGTGGGGCGTTAATATAAAGAAACATACAAGTTCAAAATATGTAATTGTAGCTTAGATTTTGCAATTAATCATTCATCTGTTCCAACACTTCTACAGAGGTAAATAACTTTTATCAAGGCCAGAACAAAACTTATTACACTATTGCTGTCTGGACTTCTATGTGTGTTCCTAAATAACTATAGTGACTTAATCACAATTGCGTACGCCCCACGTTTTTATTTCAGTTTGGTAAAAGTTTCCGATTAGGTAACGCTTAATCCACTGACATAGAGGCTAAACGTGGCTTTCAGCATCTGACTTGGGAAGACTACAGTGATAATAGTTTCACGTGACTAATCTACAAAAAGTAGCATCTACGGTTAGTTACAACTAATTTTTATTTTCTAGTTTTTGGTGCAATAAAAACCGTTTAAGTTAAAACTTTTTTTACTTATTTTTTCTTTGGCGTATGACATCTAACATTTATAATTTATATAGTATAAAGTATCACAAAACATAAATCAAAATATTTTATAAAAAATAAATTGATTAATATTTCATAAAAAAACTTCTACAAACGGGATTTTATCGCGTAACTTACATTTAATTTTGTGTAACGTCATACCCGAAACGCCAAGACGAGGACTAATCTATTGTGCTTAATTATAGTGGTGCTTAACTTAACGTCACTTGGTCAATAATACGTAGGTACATATTTAGGTGGAATTGACGTCATGTATCATCATAGGCCAAAGAAACAAATAAAAAATATTAAAGTCCTAAATGATTAGAAATTCCATTCAAAAATAATAGTATTAATAGTAAACCCCACTACCGGCCGTCACTAGTAAACGAGCGTTTTATTTCTTAGCTGTAAATAAATTACCGAATACCCATTTGTATATTTCTCTTATCGACACGCTACAGTGCTGATATTCAGACGCTCGGAATTCTACCACCAGACAGTTTGACGTTCTCTCCAATTCATAGCGTATAACTAATATTATTTTTCACTTGATGTATCATGGCCGTGAACGGAAAACTTAATTCATATTTTATGATGATGTAATTAAGTTATAATTATATTTGGGTTGATGTGTCTCCTGCATACAGAGTTATGGGCAGCATAATCCTTTAGGACCCTGATGGGGCTGCCGCGCTCATGCAGTGCGTCCACCATGTTCGCCGAGGCAGGAGTCCCGGATTTCTTTGCTGTTATGCGCGTGCGCATTGCCTCTTTTTGGGATAGGATGCGCTGCTCGCATAACAGTATTGTAAATTCAGCGTATCGCAACTTTAATTGCACTATGTTTAGGCACTGGCTTTCTGTGCACCAAACCGGAAACAAGAAATAGAAATAGGTACATAATTCTACACTTATTATTATATTTTTCACTATTTTTGTCATTTGATGTGTATTTTATATTTGTATTTCACTTGAAACTTTTGTCTGTATATGGGTGTGCTGCCTGAAATAAAACTTTATTTATTTTTATTTATTTATTTATTTTTATTTAAATATCTGCTTACGAGACCGGTAATGATTTAAAAGTTAACAATGAAATAACGCATAACTATACATTGTAATCGTTAAAATACTCGTAGTATGATCAAGTAGCATTGCCAAAAAATAGTTTTAATAAATATATAATTTTCTTCTGTACCCAGAAACAATACTTAGGGAATTTGTTTTGCGAGAAGGTTGATCCATACAACCATACAATACTGTAACTAGATATTTCGTAATATGCTAAAGGTGCATGCAGACCAAACGAGCATTCGCTATTCTATTCCCCACTCAACGAAATCAACGAATCACGTTTCGTGCAACGATCGAATTTCGTAGAGTAGGGGGTTAGAATAGCGAATGCTCGTTTGGTCTGAATGCACCTTAACAGTAACAGGTTTTTGTTAGTTTCTTTTCTCCAATATAATATCAAAAAGATGCGGCTAAAACGTTACCGGCGCCGTCATGAGATACTTTATTTACAAAGATTTTGTGTTAATTTCATTGTTTTTTATATGTATGATGTGAAGGTCCCGAACATAACGTGAAACACTGAATCATGAAAAGGCTCTCGCCCACCCCACGCCTTAAGGACAGATTTTCAGAATTAAATACGGCAATTTCTTTTAATACTATTACCAAGTATTATTATTGCAGCAATATTGGAAGAGTTCCAGACTTTCAATGAACGCTCGACTTTTTCCTAAAGGAAGTAATCTTGGATAGATATTATTCCTGCGGGGGAAACTGTAACAGTTCTCTTAGCTACTGTTTTGTCACTTTCTTCAGTACATACGTATTTTACTTCCTTATACTCGACATGAAAGGCATAAGGTCGGATTTAGCAATTTCTCTGACTTGTAAGTGTAACTTTATGCTTTTGAGACAAGGTCGAATTTAGATATATCTCATACCCACAGAACCGACCTTATGCCTCCCATATGGGTATACAAGCTGGTCGAAAATAATTGCATTCTCGTTGCAGCGAGTTGGTTTTGGGACGCAGAATAGGCCCCATAGGGTTTTTTTCGAAATGAGAACCTTCCACTTATCTGCCACCCTTGCCGCACATGAGTAAAACATACGGCGTTACATTGGTACCTACGTAGGTACACCTGTATAGGTACCTACATTTCTAGGTTTTTGAAAGAAAACAAGTTTTTAGGGTTCCGTAGTAAACTAGGAACCCTTATAGTTTCGATATGTCCGTCTGTCCGCAGCATAGCTCAATTGCCGTTAGTAAGTAGGTATTACAGCAATTAATTTGGTACAATTAGGTATACATACCTATCGATAACGCCGTCAAAGTGGTAGAATAAAATATAGGAACAAAAAAAAAAAAAATTCGATGTTGATCCCATACTGAAAGTTCATCAATGGTTGGGAGACTCGGTCGGTAGCGGGAAGGATCGTCGTTCCGTTCCACCCTGTATTGTATAACAGTTCCAGATAAAAGAAAAGTTATAATTTAAAAAATTTAAGATGAGACGTAGTACTCTTGTAGGGATTACTACCAATATCCAATATTGTGTGTAAATTGTCAAATTGTGATCAATTTATAAAATTCTAAGAGAATAAACGCTCAAATTCTGTTGCTCCATACCATAATTCAAAAGGTCGCCTGAGTGGGTTTTCAAATTTTATCCCTATATATGATTTTTCCAACCATCCGAAGTTTCTTCCATATTTTTACTTAGATGCTAGGACATGTTGTGAATGCTGATGCGTTTACCATCTCCGCCGCAATCAGTAAACCAAACATTGCCACCGTGTATTAGGCTTCGGTTTAATGCTTTGCTGCTTCGATATCCGTCTGTATGGCGGTATCCTGACAAGTTTATTGATGCAACTCTCCTGAATCCGTCTTTATTTCGTTACCTATTTAGTGATTACGAA
Source organism: Thaumatotibia leucotreta (assembly GCA_025490895.1). Classification (NCBI taxonomy): domain Eukaryota; kingdom Metazoa; phylum Arthropoda; class Insecta; order Lepidoptera; family Tortricidae; genus Thaumatotibia; species Thaumatotibia leucotreta. Next base: position 38,694 of record JALPQI010007791.1, on the reverse strand, counting down.
AATATAACAACCTCCTTAGAGAAATACCTAAAGAGCTTAATAGTTATTTTTCATATCATTCAAAAGCTGAAGGAGTACCAAAAAAAACTATTTCACTACCTTCAACAGCATTTCGATGACAAATCAAATCATACTTCATTGCAGCCGAGCACTGTTAGTACCGTTAGAAATACTTCCTTCATTTTTATAGAAGTTGCAAACAATGTAAACAGTTCTTTAAAAGAAATATCTAAAATTTAGCACAACTTTATTTTATTTATGGTTTTGGTTAATCTATTGGTAAGAGTTGACATAACACATAGATTTAGTAGTATTCAATAACGTAAAATGGAAATAAAGCACATTTAATACCTTGTATTTATGTACATTTGTATTATTCGAAACGTCTATAAAATGGATGACACACATTCCATGAAGTATTTCAACTAAAGGTGGATTTACACTAAACGAGTGAATGCTTATTCTATCCCCACTCTACGAAATTCGTTCGTTACACAAAACGTAATTCGTCGAAATTCGTTGATTTCGTAGAGTGGGGGATCGTATGAGCATTCGCTCGTTTGGTGTACTTAAATGCACGTTTAGAAAACCCTTCGGGTCCCCGAAATAACTCTGGCTGTAGCGTACTTCTCTGCTGACACACGATTAGGCAGGACGGCAGTATTACCTTCGTGTATCCCTTAAGGGTTTTCTAATGTCAAACGGTGATTTACTGCGTTAATATACTTATTAATTACTGATTCCACTTGCAGAACGGCAGCATGATGGAAGATGTGGAAGGCCGCGTGCAGTGGCACAAGCCAGCCTACTTCTGCGTGGACATGATGGCGACAGACAACTCCAGCCGACTGGTCGCTGGCCCGTGTCACCCATCTGAAGTACCGATTGATGATGACAGCAAGACTCTGTATGCTATGTATGCTGCAGGTGAGTTTTCATCTTTTGGCATGGACAATAGGATATTGTAAATTGGACAGATAAAACAGTCGTTGGTGGATGGTCTGCAGTACCTTGAACATCTGGCCATCCGGATGACGAAGATACGAATAAAACCTAGTTTAGACTGATGATGATGATAAGCCTACAATAGTTATAGTGCACATCAGCGGACAATTGAACGTGACAAGAAAAAGGTATTTGTTTGAGTTTTAAAAAGCAAAACTTCCATTGCATGAAAGATAAAACCTCTTTATTTATAGTTGATTTGTATTTGATTCATAGTATGATTCTGATGTAAAATATTGTAGGTATTTATACTAATTATATTAACATTATGTATGAGTAGGTTTGATAAACAGGTCAATGGTTAAATCTGGGTTATCTAGAACTACACCCATATGAATACTATGTATCATCTGCTACTAGTCAACAATCTAGTTTTTTAGAATATGGTGTATCAATAATCGAATACGATTTTTGAATTGAAACAAAATTTCGTGCGGTTAGTTTATAAACAAACAGTTACACACACACGCCCACTAGACAGAGTTTTTGCAAGTGTTATATTGCACGTTTTGGAACACTAATTTTATCAATATTACGCGTTTTCAATAGCAGAGTTCGACTTAAAAGTCGACATCCTACTTTAAGTACCTATTCATTGTGTCATACTCGTAATACCTACTTATACGAGTACTGTCGGTTAGAATATTTTGATGTTGAAGAAGAATAAACCGTACGTAAATATGAAAAAACTACCTGAGGTCGGAGTTTGACATAAGGATGCTATACAGTAGCCGTACCATGAGTTGGAAAGTAAAGGATACGTTAGGTTAGGATAGTATGATCTTTGTACCTATGTAATTAGTTGAGTATGTCTATGCCTACAGACACACAATTTGGCTTCCGTGAATATTGGATAGAAAAGGGTCGCCGGTTTGAAAGGTCGGGTCGGGGGTCTCCATTTAGACGGCAGACTAAATATAATTTTATATTTGTGCTCACTGCCACCTAATCGTTCCACAAAATTATCCCTTTGTACCATCTTCTGTGCGAAAAATGGCAATAAAGGAAAACTTAATAGATACTTATTTTAAGAAACACACTAAAGATATAACACAGACTCTGTACAACTTAACACTTTCGCTGACAGTGAAAGAGTTAAGCTGCGTTAACCATACAAGCACCCCGCCTGTCGACGTAGTGCCACCGAAAGCGTTAAGTGTTACAAAAAGGCGACAAACAACAATTATATAGGTAACCTAGTCCTAATATCCTGAAAACTTAAATAAGTAGGTACCTGCTTGCTACCTGCCGCATAATCGCAGGTAAAATGCAGAAGAAAAAATTATTCAAAAGATCAAAATAAAGACATTCCTTGTAATGTTTGTGTATTTACGAAAAAAATCTTGGGAACTTATTTATTCGAACTAAAATGAATGGCCTACTTACATCTAAATGGAGATATCTTGGTTAGGGACCATAGATATTTGGGAGAATGAGGTAAACGATGCTGTTGGGAACGCTATTCAAATACTTACCATTCTAAAATTAAGTTATGCGAGCGCTGCCTGCCGCCTTACCGACAAAACTTTCATTTCTTCTGGCCTAATCCAACGTAAATTTAGAGAAATAATGGCAAATCCCAACTTTGCCTAAAGGGAAGCTATAGTTTAAGAAATGATGATAAAGAAAATACTTAAGAAAGTGTACCTTACTTACTTGATACTTACTTTTATAGGCACATCCTTTATAATAGTGTTATTTCTAAGGCGATATTTAATAATACACGGCAGATGGTTATCTCATTTTAATATAGTTCAATTATGTTATATTCACTTGTGCATATGGAAGACTTACTGTGGAAATAATAAAATTCTTAATAGCACTAATACTAAGTTCTGCAGTTTCATTAACGTGTTAATCATTACATAGGGCTTACACTACACTTAATCTAACACGATTTAAAAGACGAGATATAAACATATTTTTTTCTTATCAATCATAAAAAAATAATGAATACCTATTTTATAATTATTCTGGTTACGTACGTACCTTACTTTATTTGATAAGTAACTACACGTTATTTCCCGATGTGCAGATTTTTATATGGTTCATTGACTGGAAAGATTTAATGTGGTCCGATTCTAAACGATTTGTGTTTTAAAATATTCGAATTCAGGACAATCAGAATTCGAACTCATGAAACCGCATTCACTGGGGATTTTATGCTATAGCGCCATCTGTATGCAGCTTTGCGCGTTAAACTTAATTAAACAAATAAATTCCATTTTGTTCTATCGTATAAACAATTTAATAAATTTTCGGGTGTTGTACAGTCGAAATAATTGCAATTATGAGTACACTGCTGGATACTTGGTCACAATTACCAATTCAAATAAATTAAGTCACGTAACAGACATTCGAAAATGTTATGAATATTTATAGTACATTACTGCAGTTTTGGGTCTTCAGTTCTTACCAGATTAGTCTACGGAACACTTATGGGATCATTATAGCGTCTACATATCTGTTACACTCAATGTGATTAGGTGGTATAGTCATTTATTCATGCCCAAATGTATCTAAAATGAAGCTGACTATATACATATTATGCTCCTAATAACTACATATTTTTTGAACCCACGAATCAGGACGAAGCGAGGATACATTTTTTTGTTCTATAGCGGTTATCTCCTAAAGTAATGACTTTAGAAGAATGCTTTCTTTTAAGACCCTCATTTTTTAAAGAGACGCGATTCAATGATAGGTACCCCACAGTATAGGATTATTGATTTCTAGTTTACTACGGAACCCTAAAAATGGAAAGAGGGTTTCCACCGGTATTTGGCGATGTCGAACAATCAAGTCGGGTCATTAACACGGCATCCTCGAGTTAATGGCTCATAAAACTTATATTGCGTTTAGTTTTATGGCTTGCTAAACTCGGACACGCATTATAAATTACCTAGAGTAAAAGTAACATTAAGTCATATGCTAGTGACCTAAATGTTTCATGTGATAGTGATGATTTTGTTTCTGTCTCTTCTGGTTCAAATGATGAAAGTTTTCACAGTCTCCCTCCCCCTCTTCGTGACATACTTGACCGACAACTCTCTGACGTTTCCAAAAATTTCAACATAGTTCACATCAACGCGCAGAGTATTCCCGCTCACTTTACTGACTTTTTGTTAACATTTGAACTCAGTAAAATTGACGCTATTCTTATTTCCGAGTCTTGGCTCAAGCCGTGCCTGCCCTCGACGTCCTATTCTTTACCTGGTTTCTGTTTGGTAAGGAATGATCGTGAGAGTCGAGGTGGTGGAGGGGTTGCAATTTATATCCGTTCCCATATTCCTTTCTCCATTTTAAGCAAGTCACCGCAATCGCTTTCTTCTGACGCCGCAGAGTACTTGTTTCTTGAGTTGGGTTTTTCTCACTCAAAACTCCTGCTAGGTGTTTTCTATTCACCCTCTCTTCGTGTTAATTACTTTCATTCGTTTGAAAAACTTTTAGAAGATCTTCTGCCATCTTACAATCACCATATACTTATGGGCGATTTTAATACATGTTTGCTGAAGGATGATTTTCGTGCTCACACACTCAAATCCATTGTTAATGCTTGCAACATGTCCATTCTCCCTTCTGGCCCTACGCACTATTTTCCTAACTGCTCACCTTCGCTTTTGGATTTAACTCTAGTCTCCTCTTCTGACCATGTTGCAAAATACGAACAGTACTCTGCTGATGCTTTTTCCTACCATCATCTCCTTTTTCTGTCTTACAAAATCCGTCCCCCTAAAGTTTCTCCTAAGGTCCTCCTTCAGCGCAGTTTTGGTCGGATGAATGTTGAGAAGCTACGCGAAGATGCTCTTTCAGCTGACTGGGATGCTATTCTGCAGGCGAATACCGTAGATGAAAAAATTCATCTTTTTAATTCTACTCTCACCCAACTCTACGATATTCATGCCCCAATCCGTCCAATTAAGTTAAAGCATGTTCCTGCTCCCTGGCTAACTGAGGATATCAAGTCACTTATTTCTAAGAAAAATATTGCTAGATGTAAATTTAAGCATACTCCGTCTGAGAAAAACAAATCTAGGTATCACTATTTACGAAATAGATGTAGTACAGTTTGCCGTGACGCTCAGAGACGTCACATTCATATGTCTGTCGAGAATGGTGATCCTGCTAAAGTCTGGAGATTTCTTAAGTCATTAGGTGTTGGGAAAACTAAACAAAATTCCTCACATAAAGATATTGACTTCGATCGGCTTAACCAGCACTTTTCCACTTCTGCCATTTTTTCTGGGCCAACAAAAACCGATACTCTCAACTTTCTATCTAGTATCCCAACTCCTGACCATCCATTTTTTTCTTTCACTCGATTCACTGAAAGTGATGTTAGGAAGAATATTGCAGCAATTTCATCAAATGCCGTCGGTGTGGACTGCGTTAGCCGTAACATGATCTCACCCCTCCTTGATCTCCTTGTTCCTATTATCACCAACATCCTTAACTTCTCAATTTCCTGTAGTACTTTTCCTTCGCTTTGGAAAGAGGCAGATATCATTCCCCTCCCTAAAAAGGCAAATCCTTCCTCTTTTTCTGATTATCGCCCAATATCTATTCTTCCTTTTCTGTCCAAAGTCCTTGAGCGCCTTGTACATCATCAGTTAACTTCTTTTCTCAACAGGCATGAGCTTATGAATCCTTTTCAGTCCGGTTTCCGTGTAGGTCATAGTACGGCTACCGCTCTCGTTAAAATTACTGACGATATCCGTTCAGGCATGAATAACGGAAAGGTCACCGTGTTATCGTTATTGGATTTCAGTAATGCATTCAACACGGTTGACTTTGAGGTTTTGCTTGGAATGTTGCATTCTCTTAACATATCTCCTGAGGTGATCGACTGGTTCAATAGCTATTTAAATGGTCGTCGGCAACGTATAAAGGTTGACTCTCTACGTTCTTCGTGGTGCGACACGCTTGCCGGCGTTCCGCAGGGTGGTGTGTTGTCTCCACTTCTTTTTTCTATTTTTATTAATTCAATTACTTGTAATATCTCTTCGTCTTATCACCTTTACGCCGATGACCTACAAATTTATTCTCAGGGTGACATTTGTGAGCTGCCTTTGACTATCGAATCCTTGAATGGAGACTTGATTTGTATCTCAGACTGGAGTAGGCGTTACGGTCTTAAGGTCAACCCCACCAAGACTCAATTAATAATTATTGGTAGTCCCAAACTTATTCCCAGGATTGATTTTTCCATGTTGCCGACCGTAATGTTCGATGGGGTTCCGATTCCTTTCTCTAATCAAGTAAAAAATCTTGGATTAATAATGGACAGCACCTTATCCTGGACTCCTCAGATTGGCGAGGTGAGTAGGAAATTATTTGCTTCAATAGGTTCAATTCGCAGACTTCGTAACTTCTTACCATTTGCTACTAAAATTGCGCTGGCACAATCCCTCCTTCTACCTCTATTAGATTATGCTGACGTCAGCTATTTAAATCTCACTGAGGACCAACTGAATAAGCTTGAGCGTCTACAAAATTTGTGTATTAGGTTTATATTTGGCCTGAGAAAATATGACCATGTTTCAAACTTTCGTACCCAACTCAAATGGCTACCTATTCGTCTTCGAAGAAATTCTCATGTCCTTGTTCTTCTATATAACATCCTATTTAACCCTGCTACACCTCCATACCTGAAGGAACGTTTTGCTTACCTCACCTCCACCAGGCTTTCGAGTAAATTTCTTCTTGTTCCCCCTCCTTCGTCTTCTAAATTTTATAATGATTCTTTTACTTTCCGTGCAGTTCGGCTATGGAATGCTTTGCCGTTGGATGTTAGATGTGCAAAAACTCTGCAAAGCTTTAAAATTTTATTAAAAAGTCATTATCTGTCATTACCTTAGTTTGCCTTTTTATGTACTGAGTGTGTATTTTGAATAATGTTTATTTAATATATATTTGTCTAAGTATATAGTATGTATTTATATTCTATATTTATTTATGTTTTTTTTTTCCCTAAATGTATGTGTATTTATTTTATTTTTAGTTTACTATCTTGCTCATGCACTGCCCATTGTTAATGATTTCTGTTTCTTTTATCTCCTGCTACCCCAAGGTTGTCTGGAAGAGATCGCTTATAGCGATAAGACCGCCTGTTGCTACCTTTGTATTTAATTGTTCTGTATTTTGTTTTCTTTCTTTGTGGTGCAATAAAGCATATTTATTATTATTATTATTATTAAGTGTTTAATAGGCAACGGGGGATGAATTTTAAAACATAGCACTAAATACTAAGCAAGATTTTGAGACTTCATAATTTCTGCCTGATAAATGATAATAAGGCACAGGTCTCACCGCGAGCTACTAACTACTGTCTCTTTTATTTACACGGGAGTGCGTATCTTTTGTTCGTGGTTATAGCCCATAGTTCATAGCTTAGTAGCTCGCGGTGAGACCAGTGCCTAAAGAGCGTGAATGGAAGTTACCGACTTACCTACATACTCGTATCAATTTTTAATAAGATAAACCACCGTTATCAAATAGTATTGAGTTTATAGATTTACACCCTGTAAGTAATGCATTTTATATTTTTGTAGACCTTATAATACACAGAAGACATCCCGGACATCAGCCTGTGCGAGATTAGAATGGCTCTTGAACAGCTCAAAAATAACAAGGCACCTGGGGAGGACGGAATTACAGCTGAGCTTCTGAAGGCGGGTGGTAAACCGGTCCTTACGGCCCTTCAGAAGTTGTTCAATTCCGTCTTACTGGAAGGGAGAACGCCAAAGGCATGGAACAGGGGTGTGGTGGTACTGTTCTTCAAAAAAGGTGACAACGCTTTATTGAATAACTACCGACCCATATCACTTCTGAGCCATGTCTATAAGCTGTTTTCAAGAGTCATTACGAATCGTCTTGCACGCAGGCTTGATGACTTCCAGCCTCCCGAACAAGCCGGTTTCCGAAGAGGCTTTAGTACCGTAGACCACATCCATACGCTTCGCCAGGTTATACAGAAGACCGAAGAATATAACCTGCCCCTCTGTTTAGCGTTTGTGGACTACGAGAAAGCCTTCGATTCGATCGAAACATGGGCTGTACTACAGTCTCTCCAACGGTGCCAAGTCGACTACCGCTATATCGAGGTGTTGAAGTGTTTGTACGAGAGCGCCACAATGTCAGTCCGACTCCAAGACCAGAGCTCGAAGCCTATTCTGCTGCAGCGGGGAGTTAGGCAGGGAGATGTCATCTCCCCTAAGCTGTTTACCGCTGCACTGGAGGATGTCTTTAAGACTCTGGACTGGAGAAGGCTGGGTATCAACATAAACGGCGAGTACCTCACTCACCTTCGATTCGCTGACGATATAGTAGTCTTGGCTGAGACCTTGGAGGACTTAAGTACTATGCTTGTTGACCTCAGTAAAGCCTCCGAGCGAGTTGGTCTTAAAATGAACATGGATAAGACGAAAATCATGTCAAATTCCCATGTAACACCAACTCCCGTAATAATCGGAGACTTTACACTCGAAGTTGTAGACGAATATATATACCTAGGACAAATTATCCAGTTAGGTAGGTCCAACTTCGAAAAAGAGGTCAATCGTCGAATCCGACTCGGTTGGGCAGCGTTCGGGAAGCTACGACACATATTTTCGTCCAATATTCCGCAGTGTTTGAAGACGAAAGTCTTTGATCAGTGTGTGTTGCCAGTGATGACATACGGTACTGAAACGTGGCCGCTTACGATGGGCCTCATAAGAAGGCTCAAAGTCACCCAAAGGGCAATGGAGAGGGCTATGATCGGATTAAAAATGAGACCATCCGCAGCAGAACCAAAGTAACCGAAATAGCTCTCCGAATCGCTAAACTGAAGTGGCAGTGGGCGGGGCACATTGCGCGTAGAACCGATGGCCGTTGGGGCGGGAAGGTTCTTGAGTGGCGGCCACGTACCGGAAGGCGTAGCGTGGGTAGGCCCCCCACAAGGTGTACTGATGACCTGGTGAAGGTCGCAGGAGTCCGCTGGATGCGGGTGGCGCAGGACCGGTCATTGTGGCAATCGTTGGGAGAGGCCTATGTTCAGCAGTGGACGTCTTTCGGCTGATATGATGATGATGATGAGACCTTATAATAAATGAAAATCTTTCAATATCTTCTATCTTTCAATGAAACGTGGGCATAAATGCAATTTCGCCGCGCGTACTGTTTCATTCCTTTTTCATAATACACATACTTTTAAAGTATTATTTAAAAGTATACGTATTACCGTTTTATTCAACAGAACATTTTATGAAACCTGGTATTCCGTTAATGTTGGGTAATAACGGTTGAATGCAAGGAAATTACAGAATCGCACGCTATACCTACCTATGCATGTATACTCTGGGTCATAATATAAAACTGTAGGTGTAATTTTTCATAGAACATACAGCAATCGGGCTAATATCTAACAAAGTGTTCAAATATTTACAGGATTGGTGGAATCCTTTTTACTATCAGATTATATTGGTTTCCTGAATTAACCCTTTTGACGCCATGTCAAATACCAAAGCTGTCACCCAGACGCCACGTCAACAAATTGTCAAAACTGAAATTGAATTTTACGCACATGCGTGTCGGTCTAAATTGTTCTGTGGTCCAAGACTTATATATCGGTCTTTGGCGTTGAACCTGCGGTGCCAATATATCAGTCGTTGGCGTCCAAAAGGTTAAGGGCGCTTTCACAAACCGTTGTTGAAATCACCTTGTTATTTAATTTGGTCAAGTTTAGGCTTATTCGACTCAGAATCACGAGCTCATTCGATTTTGTTAGGAGATAAAATATGTCCCATAATATTCATACAGTTTTCATTCCTTCCATTACGCTACCGCCTTTGAACATCTATGAAAAATAGGTATCGTAATGGAAAAAAACATTTTGGGACATTTTTTTCTTCATTAGAATCGAAAGAGCTCGTGATCCTGAGTAGAACAAGCCCAAACTTGTCCTAATTAAATAACAAGGTGATTTCAACAATGGTTTGTGAAAACGCCCTTAAACATCCATTACATTGCGGGTTGTATAAAGCCTCCGTAGCGTCTATCTCTACATCATGCTACGATATTGCTACGTCGTAGCACGATGATAACTGTAGCGATAATTTGGATTACAATGATTACACTACCAATTTTATTTAAAAAGCAATCGAACACAAGTTTACAGTATGATCTTTTTAATGTCCTAATTATTATCCATTTTAACATAATTATTAAAAAAAACAACAACAATCAAGAAATAATGCTTTTATTCTCACGGTTGAAGTAATTGTTTAAGTATATTTTCAAGGATTGAGAACATTAAGTTCGGTTGGACGTGGAAAAATCATTACACCTAATTACGAGTTATATATACATACGAGTACATTAAATTTAACCACCATCATCATGATATCAGCCGAAAGACATCCACCGCCGAATACAAGCCTCCCCCAAAGATTGAGAAAACCGCTCCTGCGCCACCCCCATCCTGCGACCTTCACCAAATGTCCAGTGTCATCACTATCTTCTTCTTCTTCTACCTTTTGTTATCCCGGCCTTTGTCAGGGTCCGCTTTCCTGCTACATTTACTCCACTTTACGCGATCTTGGGCATCTTCTACTGTAAGCCCATTCACACTCATGTCAGCCTTCACGACATCGCTTCTTTGGTCTGCCGCGGGGTTGGGGGCCGTCAAGGGCTAGGTTAAGGCATATGTTTCCTACGTAGTCACGTGGGCTACGACAAACGTGACCAAACCACCGAAGACGGCATTCTTGAAGCTTCTCCGCTACGTCACGGACTCCGAGGATGCCACGGATGGCAGCCTCGCATACTAGGCTAGGCATCACTATAAATTTAATAAATTAAATTATTACACTATTCTATACATATAATTAGATAATATTACTGGAACTGGATATAATTAGATAATAAATCTGTGTAATATTCATACTGTTTATTTTGTTTTCTGTATTTTTGTGCAATAAAGTGTTTTACTACTACTACTACTACCTACTAAATTATACATATTGTCCACTCAACCAATAGGAACCCTAGGCCTCTTTAGAACCATATCAAACTAATAGTGACTAATAGTGAGAAATTCCTGAAAATTTAATTTATAACGTCATTTTGACATAGTTCCCGAGTAGGGCTGCCATCTCGTAATTCATAAAACCAGGACAAACTCTAAAAAAGCGGACATTTGGCATAAGTCCCATTTTATCACTAAATTTTACCTTATACACAATAATAATGCCTGTAAATACTTAAAATCAATGAGGTATTTTCTTACTTTCCTCAAATGAAAAGTGTCCGCGTTTTTCCCGAATATTTTTTGAAATGCCACTCGGACAGCTCCATAATACAGAGTGAACGATATGAACTGTTATCAATATCATCGGACAAATCACGTGTAATTTTTAGTTGCTCTCGAATATGCTGAACAGCATTAGTACAGCAGTAAAAAAATCTTTACTTTTTTATAACACTTTTTAAATACCTACTAAGTTTTACAACTTCGCGAACATTTACCTCGTAGTTGGCAAAAAGTACCTACGTAAATTCAAGTGCTATTAAAAGGACTACTTAAGTTGGCAAAAAATTACACGTCATATTGGCAAGGGAGGGGGGTTCAGAAAATATCAACAGGGGGGGTGGGGGTTTCTAATACAGGCCAAAATTGTATGACGTGATTAATGGACAAGCCCTTATCTATGTTATGTTTTGCCGGAATCGAGCGCACTGTCAAGCATCTACGTACATACGTTACAAATACAGCTTCATTCCAGGTCTCCTGCTATCAGCTCCGTTCCTGCTGGTTACGTTCCTGGTGTACGCCTTCATTCCCGAGCTGCGGAACCTGCACGGCATGTGCCTCATGGCGTACTGCGCTGGGATGATCGTGGCCTACTCTTTCCTGGCGTACCTTAAGATGCACAGCGGGACTGTGGGCGTGGGCAAGACTGGCTGCGTTATTATAGGTAAGTTCCTTGTTTTTGATTATTCATATTTCCTTCTGCCAACGATCACGCTGTGAATTATTGACAATGTGTGAATTTATGACCCTTCATAAAGGTGCATTCAGACCAAACGATTCGCTGTTCTATCCCCCACTCTACGAAATCAACGAATCACGTTTTGTGTAGCAATTGAATTTCGTAGAGTAGGGGGTTAGAATAGCGAATGCTCGTTTGGTCTGCATGCACCTTTACTTAATTGAAAAGTGAATTGAATGATCAAGCACTTGCCTAAGAAGAGTAAGAAGTCCGGTATGAATTACTGAACAAGTTAAAAATAGCACATTGTCACAGAATATGACATTGTGTAAAAAGCAAATAAACAAGAATGGGATCTCCGGTGCAATGCCACAAGGGCCAAGACTATTTTCTAGTAGTATAGGAAATATTTATTTTCTCGCACGTGATGACTTGAAAGCCATTGGCATAACGGGCGATACAAGCATTATGAAGTAAAACCCGAGACTTCGGTTTTAGCTTTAGGTACTTTCACATTTATTCATAATTTCTTATTTACCGCTCTTAATTAACACGCAATTTACTATTAATTTGAACACTGCTGTGACGTCACATCAACCTATAGACAAGTGTTAATTTGTTCAAACAACCTATAGACAAGTGTACACTAGCGCGTAGGTGTTCAGTTGACATATTGAAGTGCTAGAGTAGAAAAAATAATTAGAACTTCCTGGAATTTTCTTTATATCACCATAGCTATTGAAATCTACAAATAAGCAAGAAAAACCGTATGTATGTACCTGCACTATTTATTTCAATAGAAATCCAATCACAACCCGTTTTTATCCATATATCAAACGGTCTGCTTGGAACCTTGGACCCTTTTCTACTCTTTTAGGTTGCTTTGTTAGACGTCAAACGGGAGGCGACCACTAACGGAAATATATGAACTCTTTATTGGACAGTTGCCATGTGACAAGAGCTCGCGGTGGCGTTTCTACTGCGATACAGCTGTGGCTTCCGAGAACACAACCTAAATTATATATCATATTCACGATAAAGTTTCTGTATACTCGTAAATCGTCAGAGAAACACTAGCGTAAGAACAAAATCATGTGTAGTTTAACAACAAAAACAAGTTACACAATAGTTTCAAAGTCAAAGTCAAAATATTCTTTATTCAATTAGGCCCAGCAACTAGCACTTTTGAATCGTTAAACTAAATAGCAAATGAGAAAAAAAAAGCTACATCCGGTTCTAACCCTACACCTCTGTTCCTGAGATGAATCCGGCAAGAAACTCAGCGGGACTTTTTTTTTCAAATATTTTATAACATCTTATACCTAACATGCATTAATTAAAAACGAAACATAAACTTGATTTAGGTAATATAAATACAGATATAGTACATTAACTAGAGATGAAGTCTCTAATAGTCAGAATAATTATAATTATATACATTTTCAGAAATGTATGATGTAAAAATTTATGTAAAAGGGCATACAATTGTTTTTAGTTAAACAAAGTTAAAATTAGCATTGTTATACTGCTAGAGATGTAAAGGTCTCTACTAGTCGGACTAAAAAAAACAAACGGATACATTTCACTAAATGTTTCAGACATGTATATGCGTCATTATCAATGCTCGGCGGGGGTGAGCTGTTATCATACTAAATGACATGTATCACGTGACATTTAGTATGGAAACAGCTCACCCCCGCTGAGCATTGGTCATAATATTAAATAATCAAGTAATTAATAATTTATATGTAGTACCTAACAGTAAACATGTAAAGACTTAATAAACCACAATCGTTTTTTGTGGGGGATACCTACCACTTTTGAGAGAAAGACCCAGTTGTAAAGATCTATTTTATTACACTAAGATTATACAAAATCATTAACTACGATACTAAGGGATTATTTACACTACAGCAAATCATTTGGATGTATGCCTGATAAATCGCAGTTACTTGTTTAAGAACAGAACAAAACAGAGGTAATTTATCTACATCAAGTAGTTACGCTGAGTTGAATGGGGCTTAGTACGAGTAACATTAGTGAACCGTAATATTAGCTAAATAGGTATGTCAAATAAATAAGTATGCGTTGGTCAAAGACTTACCAACCCTAGAAAAAGGTTTATTAACAATATCATTGTCCACAACTCAAAGTAGTGTGAAGTGTGAGGTAGTTAACTGAAGGTTGCCATTTTGTTCATGAAGCATTGAATGCGGGGAATCTGTAAAAAAAATAATACCTTAATAGTTAGCTAAATTTATGTGATAGATTAAGGAACTAAAAAGCCTTTCCACGTTTTTCTGCCAAGTTTATTGAGGAAGAAAATATGATTGATTATGTCTAATATAACCATAAATATTCAAGGTATGTTACGTAAGGAATCAGGGATAGCTATTGTAGTGGGATTACATTGTCCACATTTGCATAGGTACAATCGACAACACACCTGTGAACACAGGCAAAGTGCCAAAAATATGTAAACAGAACTTTATTGCCTGGACATAAAGGTGTGTGTACATATTTCTGACACTTTGTCTGTATCCACAGCTGTGTTGTCGATTGTACCTAAATCTTTCAATCTGAAATCTACGTACTTTGTTGTATATTTCAAATAAATACAGCATTATTAAAGTGAATTATATCTTAGTTAGGTACAAAATAACTTTTAGTTGTAAACTTTGCAACTAATTGGCGCTTCAAACTTCTACGTATATTATATTCCGTAACTATAATTATTTCGAATTACTGCATGTGATAATTTCATGTTTGTATGAAACTTTCAGTCCGTGAGTCAATTTTGCACATACCTACTTACGTGGATTTACTTATCAAAATAGTGACTTTACGTGAATATATATCGACTACTCTAATGTTACTTTCGAACTCATGGTAAGAGGCCCTACCACTTTAGACCCCCCTTTATTACTGAGTTTAAAATAAATGTGTAATAAAAGCAATAAACAAATTAACTTGTAATTTATTATGAAATGTGAACCTAAAATCGTGTATGTAGAAATTAGGCTAGGCGGGTTCCCACTAATAATATTAATAACGTAATGAAACAGGCACGTGACGTCAGAAGTTATACGATGTTTTTGTATATTTACATTACTTACATCATTTGTTGTTGCATGTAATCATTATTTGCATCTATGCATTAACCAAACCTATGTTACTATATGAAACAGTATTGTTTTAATAGTACCTAAATTAAATTTAATGATTATGCAAGTATGTAAATAGTTGAGAATAATAATAATAAATAAATAATTAAAACACAGCAAATTTCTCCAAAGGGCCTCTACGTGTTGGATCTGTATCCCCGCGCAAGCCTATCAAAAGACCGGGATTTATAGGCCCGTGATCAAAGAGAGATACAATAAATAATAAATATCTTGGGACATCTTACACAAATCGACTTGGTCCTACGGTAAGCTCAATTAAGGCATGTGATGTAGATAGCAAGCGACGATATATATTTATAATAGATAGATAAATATAGATACTTAAATACATAGACAGCCATGACCAAGGAACAAATATTTGTGATAAATAAATACACAATCCTCGCCTGAATAACCAAAGGATAAACCATAGTAACACATTTTTTATGGTTACGCAGTCAACGTTAAAAGTAGGGGAGACCAGGTATGAACGTAACAATTTTCAGTTTTTGATTTTTTATATTTTTTTGGTTGCAGTTGTCAAACTTTGCATCTTTATGTGCAATAGACACATATTTCATGTATCTTTTGGTACCAAAATAAACTTCATACATAGAATAGTTTTACAGAAAAACGGCTCACAGTGAAGGATGGAATTTGTTGCAATTATCCCTACCCCCAGGGCTGGTTGTAACAGTGCATAGGGATAATAGAAACAAAGTAAATAACTATAAAATAATCAATATAATTATGTGTAATTATTATTTTTAAGTAATCAATAGTCTTACAATATCAAAGACAAACATTAACAATGAATGAATGTAACTAACATTATATTATATGAGACCAAAATTACTTTATACCTATAGGATATATGAGTAACGTGAGAGCAATCAACTTTCTGTTTTATTCTAAATGGCATATAAACAAATGCTTAGGTGTAATCCAAGGAATTAAATGTTTCCTGCATTGTCCTTATTTCTGAGTATACTACTAAGCTAATCATACAATGTACCTAATACGATAAAAAAAATGTGTTTTACTCCTCATCGACAGTGAATATTTGTTTCCAGAAACAAATCCCGCCTTGGGTAGTGCCGCTGTACTTTCAAGTAAAGCTTTCCTTTACTTTACATGTCTAGATAAAGTGATGTGAGCCAGTTGGTACGTCTTTGCTGCGTTCCTGTAGGGCATTTTAAAAAAAGATCGCCTCAACGGCAGCTAAAGCTATAATTTCTATTTTGATGGACTTCTGTCTGTTGTTATTTTGTGTATATTAGACATTCGGCAACAAAAAGGCACTAAGTATATGAGTTATTTAATAAATGCTAGCACATAGGTGCACCAATGAGCTTCCAATTTGGAAATCGGGATGAAAGTAACAAGTTGTTTCAATCATCCCTGGTTATCGAATTTCCAGAATCCCACAAACACGTAGCAAAAAAACGTAAAAAGCATCATTAAAACATTGATTTGCAACCCTCAAACTGTAAATGATTAGTGACTTTACAACACCCATGCAAAACGCAAGCTATAGCGTTTACCATGAAAAATCTAGCTAAGATTGAAAAAATCGTTAAAAACTTACTTTTGACGCATTTTTCTGGGACCATAGCACTACACGCATAACCTGCCGTCACAGCACCGTGGGTGTAACTGAGGTTAGGGGGGAATCGAAATGGCATCTAATGCCCTGAAGGACGTTCGGATAGATGTCGTAGTAAAATTTTAAATGAATTTGTTACGTTCATCCCGCGTTACTTTTATACCTGGTCTCCCCTAACCCTTAGAGTTTCAACATGCCCGTCAACATGCAAGTCAATACAGGTAGCTTAAACCGCGAACGCATAGTAAGGACAGGTAGAAACTAGAATTGTTACTTTGTTTGACATGAGCCTCACCTTGCTAATGAGGCGAATACTAATTACGCCTTCGTGCAATCAGTGGTGGCCAACCATTGGCGCACCTACATTAATTCACTTAATTTGCCATAGTAGCTTGCATATCCGGCCCATCACTTGTAAGTAGGCAACTAGGCACGCCCTATTATTTCAATTAGGAAGCTTGGGCGCGGGCCAGCAATGATAAAGTATCCTAGTTATTAATGTTAATGTGTTGTTGTTGGAAAATGAAAGTTATAGCAATTAGTTTAACTCGTAATTAACCATACTTTGTAAGGGGTCGAAAGACCCCCTAGCGCAGTGAACGTGTTAAAGTGTAGATAACTGAGGCTATTTAATCAATGTAGCGTGGTAATGGTAAACGTTGAGTAATATAATAGTGACAAATAATTATAGTAATTGTTCACAGACTTTTAGCTAATGAAATTGACGACGGACTTTTTTTATTATTATGGACCTTTCAGCTTATTACATTCTAAAACTTATCTCTGAATTCTCGTACATTTGATTTTTATTTGCTAGATAGTGCCTCTCTTTTGAAACGTATAATCCGGTAATATAGCTTTAATATAAGTCTCTCTTAGTTGTTTGTACATACAACAAAGTATTTTTGAAAATTCAAACGATTTTCTACCAAAATTTCTTAGATAAAGAGAAATTTCAATTAATAATTTTATTGCATTTACCTCACTTCACTCACCTTATTGATTAGTCTATCAATGTTTTGATTGTCTATTTAATTTTTCAAAGTCGTAAGTTAGTGCGTCGACATATGCGCAATGATAAAAGCCCTCTGTCCTGTCCTGTCCATCGCGGCACAATTGCACAATCGTTGTGCGGGCATTTTTTAACCCGCATTAGATATCCATGGTTATACTATACAGGGTATACAACAAACATTAAAAATCCTATAGTATCGGGTATCACTGAATAGGTCTTATTTCAAAAATAACGGGTCCCAAAAGAAAGTTTATTTAAGTCAATATTTTCAGAGATAAGAGCTCCAGAATTTAAATATTGTCTCTCCCTCTATGCTTTGGTCCGAAAAATATGACAAAAACCACGAATTGCTTACAGAATCATTAAAAAAACTATTTCGAACATAATCGGCCCAGCCGTTTGTATTACTACGGAACCCTAAACTTAGTATATACCAACATGCTCTTGGCCAGTTTTTATTTTAATTTATTTATAACAAATTGGGTCTTAGAAACTGTAAGCTGTCAATGCTGTCATATAATGTGGAAATATACGTCCGTTAACAATGTTGGAATTTGGCACTGCTAGTTAAGTGGTTCATACATTCATAGCGTCCTTTATAGCTTTTGAAATAGGTTTAATATTGTAAACAACTGAGCTTGAGTGAAATGGATGCGCGCTCTTGATCAGTTTGATCGCATACAGTGTGTTGCCATGACCCAGGCTTTTACGAAAATGGGTAATAATACGCATTACTGGCAATCGTTTACAAGTATTAAGAGTTGACAAATATTTAACTTAACTGTACAATTAATTTTACTTCCTTCGAACAACGCGTCTTCAATGTAACGCGTATCCTGCTTAATTGACAAACGCAGAGAGTGGTTGTAGACTGTGATTGTCATAGTCAAGCGTTAATTAACGATTCATTTTGAAGTACATTGCTTTTCACAATTTTTTTCTTAGAAATTTAATTACGTTTAAAATTAGAACTTTTAATCAAATAATGCTCAAGGTTTGGCTAAAAATCTGCATCTCAATCCTCGGTTTGAATAAAAACCCTGCATGATGTTAACACACTGTATGTTGTGTAGGTACGGCTTGTTCATGTTCACATTCTCCGCATAAACATACCTATCCGTCAAATAAAATTGTAACTATCCTTTTCCCCGGGCATATAAAAGAAAAGGACATCCAGCATTTAGCTGACATAGATTGTATTCTATATCGGTACCTAATATTTTTTATCGCTAATTAACGTGATTAATCAATTCTATAAGAGCAAGTGGGTCGCTAAGTCGCTCACTAAATAGTAAATACGCTACGCCTATGTCTAATAGAGTATAAAAAAATAATTTGGAAAAAAGTAGATCAAACATTTTTTGCACCACATTGCTCTATATGGGACGGGAGGACGGTTAGTTAATGTTATAACTTTAATACTGTATAGGTATATAGATAAGGTTAAATAATAAATGTAAACACAAATCTACGCCATTAAGTACATTCCGTCAAGGTTGAACAATTTAATCAAAATCCAGAAAGTTTAAATCAAAATGTAAACCATTTCTGAAGAAATGCTATTTTAAGATTCGCTAAAAGCAATAAAAGAGCAATGAAACGAAACGCCCCCGTAATTGTTTTTGTTACTTTACATTGAAAGACAAATTTCCAGAACACTTCACAACAAAGAAGAGCCGCAGGGTAGGGTTGCCGGAAGACCTACCGCGAAAAAACTATCAACGTCATGCCTTTCTGTCACACTTATATACAAATTTGCAAGTGCAATAGAGAGGTAACATGTCCGGCCTGCTACCGCAAACACCGAAGTTCTTAAATTTCGGAGATTTGTTTCTGTCACTCCAACGAAGGCGACTTCACACATTTATCAGCATGCGTATATACGCATTTTGTCTAATAAAATTGGCCGTTTAGTATGAAACGCGTAAGCATGCGTACGCGTGCGGAAAGCTGGACGCGGTCCCATACTAAACTGACATTTTCTATAGGCAAAATGCGTACGCATGCTGATAAATGTGTCTTCACTCTTATGCCGAGAGTAGAGACTAAGCAGAGAATATAGAACTGAATTTCTAATATTTATTATTTTGTTCGGGTTTTGTAATTCTTCACATTCACAGTCCTAGGTATCACTGTCCGGCTTTTTCCGCCTAATGTCAGGCTTTTGACGAAGCAATATCCGATTCGATTTTTTGTTTTTGGATCTGCCAACCCTACGCGAGGTATTATACAGTTTTGTAACAAAATGCTACGGTAACTGTTTGTTCTAATTACCTCCCTAGTGAACTACCTTGGTGCAACGACGCTGAGACTCTAAGAGTGATATATGTCCCTACTTTAATATAATATAGTGGTTCGGAGAAGCTACTTCTCTGCTGAAGCGGTGCAATATGAACTTTTGTATTACGTAAGAGATTTTTCATTTGAAACTTTGTTTTAATATTATGTCCCTACATTTCTACTCTAGGTACAATAAAATAGAATCGTAGACACAGCACGACTGAGAACCGCACTTGAAAATGCAGGATAGATGGATAAATTTAATTTTCATGGTGTGCTACAGTAGGTTTCTAAATCCTTTTCGATACAAGTGTGGAAAGTAGGCTTTTTCGCAACAAGTGTCGGCGAGTTAAAAACACGAACGAAGTGAGTGTTTTTTGCCGACACGAGTTGCGAAGACGCCTACATTTCTACGCGTATATCGAACAACATTTTACAATGCAGCATGTGAGGAAAAAAAAGTCAGAAGTAATAGTACCATTTTATTTAATCTTTGTTATTATAAAAATATACATTAGTACAATTTTGAATATTGAATGTAATACTTTTGCCCGATAATTTTATTTTTTGGCTTACTTGGGATTGGGACAAGTTTTCGTTTTCTTGAACTGTTGGTGCAGGTTGTGGTTCGGGCTCTGGCGGATCAGGATTAGTTGTTGGCTGATGAGGTGTGATGAAGTTAGGGTTGTCTAGTATGTTTATCTTAGATGGTTGGGAGCTGCTAGTGATGGTGCTGCTGGTGATGGTGCTGGTAATGGCATTGCTAGTGATGGTGTTGCTGCAGGGTTATGAAGAATATTGTGTTTCATAATTGAGTCAACAAGGCATAAAAATATACCTTAAAAGGCACGAATATACAACGGTTTTAGCATTATTAGATTGCTTGTAAAATTTTAATTGCCGAGAACATTCTCTATAGAAGTTTCGCAACTTATCAAACTTCCCCTTGGTACATTGCAAGGTGACAGTAGTGACATTATTTTAGCACGCAAAAAGTGAAATTGGTATATACCTTTAACAGTCGAATTTAGTACTTACCTAAGTTACCTAAGTTTTAGTGTAAGCAATTTGTCCTTTACAATGTCTGCAATTTATTCGAATATCTATGGTTTGCCATTCCTAAGAAATTCGAATTAAATACCACATGTCAGAAGAATACTGTTCTAACCTAAATAAGATACCTTATTTTCATATTAAAGGTTAGGTTACTGAAATGTCCCCGAAATGCATACATATTATTATCTTGCTGTATCAACAATTATATAAGCTGACATGAATCAAACTTTAAGCACCCTATCCTCAAATTGATTACGAATTAAATTAGTGTTTAGTTTGTAGTTTGATTTAATTGTCTAACTTCGTAGTTCATAGTTAAGTACCTAGTTGCTTACTTTGTCAACATTGCCTAAAGATATTCTGTATGCAACGGGATAGATTTTAAAAGGCCCCCTTCTGTTTGAAAGATCGTGCATTGTCTAGTAAGTGATAAGAAATTGTGGAATACTGTGACAGTAAACCAAAATTAAGAAATAATTATTAACCCAAAGGGTTAACAATTCTTGTACTGACCGACACACACGACATTTTCATCACATTTGTGAGAAAATAGTACATTACGATACAAGTGCGAAAAAAATGAAGTTCGAAACGAGTGGAGATAAATTCGACACGAGTTACGAATTGCGTTTTCGCACGTGTATCGTAGGTACGACGTTTTTCAGTACAAATGACACTCCGAAGCTTTCGACCTGACATAAAATGAACCACTTCTTGCACTAGCGCGTAAAAAAGCGCCATCTGTACTGAAAATAATATTTTCACCAGAGTCCGGCTTTCTGTGATTTTCACAGAATTATTTTTATTATCTCTGGCCTTAAGCCGGTCAGTGGAAAACACTGCATTTTAAATAAAACGTAGATGCGAAGAATCGGCTGCCCATTGAATTTCAATTTGTCACCTTTTTCTAGTGACAAACTGATTGGCCAAAGATATAGTCATGCAACTACTAAATCCACTAAAGGTCAAACAGAAATCGAAGCCGTGGTTTTACATATTCTAGCACGCAGTATAGGTACCTTCAACTATAACTCTCTTATTCATAAAACGCCTCCTAACTTAACAAGCCGCTAAGTATTGTTTATCACTTTCTATCTTACAGACATATTGATAAGACCAAAAGGGCAAACAATACTTAGCGGATTGCTAAGCTAGTAGAAGTTTATGAATAAGGGGGTAAGTCTGTAAACGACGAAGAAAATCGATTAGGTACTTGGTTACCTAATACCTACTTCATCAAATGTTAAATCACGAGCCCGTTCGCGTGCCACTTTCATACCTAAAGCTTTCACGTCCACGAACGCGTCATCGCTACTGCTAGTGTATTTTTAACACTTTTATATTTACTCGTAACTTGAATTACCCCTGAAAAAAAAAGAAAAAAAAACCGGCCAAGTGCGAGTCGGACTCGCACTTGGCCGTGCGAAAAGTTCCGTACCATACCATTAGTAATTTATTATTTAAAAAATACAGTTAAATCAACTTAGCTCAAAAACTATAGGAGATAATTTAATCAAACCAAAAATCGTTGATAGAGTTTATTAATGTGCATAACATATACTATATTTTTTTTAGAATTTTATATCGCTTAGTTTAAAAAATAGAGGGGGGGGATTCATTTTTCAGACTTTGAGAGCTGATATCTCGAAAACGATTTGATAAAATAAAAATTAGATTTATAAACCTTCATATCATTTTCAAAGACCTTTCTATTAATATACGTACCCCACATGCTTATATACAACTTAAAAAAATCCCCACCCCAATGGTTTTTTTTACAATTTAGTATCATAGATAGATAGATAGATAAATCTTTATTCATTCCCACAACATACATGGCTTAGATAAAAACAAACAAAATCAATTTCAACAATAAGCAAAATGTATAACATTCATGCAACTTAAAACTAACATTAGAACAGGAACTTAAACTACAAGCAATGAAGCCATGAGTCGTGGCATAGAAAAGGCGCTGGCTCAGCATAATGATGCGGCAAGCCGCATCGCTGGTATTCTGCCAGTACTTACCTTAGGTTAGGTAGCTGAACAATTATGCACCGCTTAAAATAATTTTACCTAAAACTACCGTACAATTCAAGTTAAGTTGATAGTACTATATTATTTATTGTGAAGAGAAGTGATAAATATATAATCCTGTAGCGGTTCATATAACACATACCCTTACCAAATTTCGTTACTGTAGTATTTATAGTTTCCGAGTAAACAGACGGACAGACGGACAGACGGACAGACGGACATGACGAATCTATAAGGGTTCCGTTTTTGCCATTTTGGCTACGGAACCCTAAAAAAAGGGAAAAAGTATATTAGCTGTAACCAGCTTGTCAGTAGAAAAACGCAGCAAATTAAAAAAAAGTAGGCATGAATATTGGGCTGGCTAGAAAAAATAATTTGTCACCTTTTTTTACTGCCTGCGATTGTTAGACACAGTTAGCTATGTACAGTCAAAGACAAAATAAGGTGTACACAAAAATGTTCAACAATATGTCCCAGTGCACACTAATTCTGTGTAATAAGAACGTCGTAGGTAACATATTTTGGAGCGGATTCTTTCGATACTTATTTTTGCACTTGACTGTACAATTGTACAACTTACAGAAGATTCTCAAAATTGCCTGTAATTACTGGAAATAGTGGAAATATTCATGAGAAAACTCTCATGCAGGTTACAATTGAGTACATTATTAAATTGATATAATTATGTATTTATAAAAAAAAAAAAAAATTGAGTACATTCTATTTCATTTTAAGGATTATTTATTTATTACAGTGGACGATCGCGACTTTTGACGCTTGAGTCACACAATGGTGATTATCAACTGATCAAGTGCCATAGAAATTGGCCCTAAGTTTTACCTAAGAAAAATACTAACCCCCTTATTCATAAACGTCTGTTAACTTAACAAGCCGCTAAGTATTGTCTGCCCCTTTTCCTCTTATGGACACATTGTTAAGACCGAAAGGGACAAACACTTATTAACGGCTTGTTAAGTTAGCAGACGTTTATGAATAAGGGTAAGAAATTACCAAAAGTATACCTGTTCTCTATATTAACTTCTTGTCGGTGAATTGCTGGACAGAGTATGTACACTGAAAAAAATGCTAAGTTGGATTTATCAGATTTTGCGTAATTCTAACCGGAAATTAAGGTTGGATTTGGTCCTGTCACATTTTTTTTTATATCGACGCTGGAAAGGAGAAATTGGATAAGCGACATTTTTGAAGATATTGAGTTATACACACCGTTAGAATCGGCAAATTTTTCCGCGTCGAATGAGCTACGTTTCGTGTCCATCTGACAACTTTTGTGTCGCTTATCCCATCGGTGATTTAGAGAACTTTCGTTCATTTTTTACTACTAAACGACTTGGTTTTTGACAACTTTTAAGAAAATGGAGATTAGATAAAATATAATTCAACATAATGAATCTTGGATTATTTTACCTATTTGTCATGACAGGTTAAATTTTACTTGGATATTTTTGCTGTGTAACAACTAATCATCACTTGTGGGTTAGCTATTTCTACCTGACTGTATTATATGTTCTTATGTCGTTTGGACAATTTTACCTTTATCTTAATTTAAAATTAAAGACGGTTAGACAAAATTACTTAACTATGATATCTGAACTATTGGCGTTTATCCATTTTTACCCCTACATTTATTTATGAACCATATGTCGCTTAGGTATCCCTTTTTACCTGAATTTACATTAGAATACTACTGTCACTTATCCTAACTTGCATGAATGAAATGTCAGTAAAAAAGTTAGCAACAATTTGCATACATAAATGTCTGCTATTTTATTCTTTGTCACGTTATGTAGAAATATTTGGCAGAGGGGTTGTCCTGTCAATTTTTACTCTGCGTTAAATAAAATGTTTTTGGAACTTTAATAAATAAAAAGAAAAAAATAAATAGGTACTAACTAAAACTTTTTAAGTGTTATCATAACGTAATACGATGGATAAACATACCAACAGGTACGGTTGTTAAAAGTAGATAGTTTTCAAGTGCCTCGTTTGTAGGTAGGTACTAACTATTGTTGGCTCAATAACGAGTTATCCTTGTTGATTTTGCATGTTTTAATCCTTAAATGCATGACCTTGACAAAGATTTATTCTAATTTGAATTCTGACATGTTGTCAATAGAGTCGAAAATACATGATGCATGATGCAACCCTTAAATGCATAGTGATGTATCACTATCACTATGCATTTAAGGGTTAAAATAAAGAGAAATGATCTCAAATAGAAAAACAAAATATATTTGTTTTTAATACTTAACAATAACTATTACTTACTCACATACTTACCTACTTTTTGGAATAAAGTTATAAAAATACCTAAAACAGTGTCTTTCTTTTTTCACGTGTAAGTAAATTCGTTTACTAGTCACGGAATGTTACTCTTGTAATTGAAATGACTGACTATGAAGTCTAAAATAGTTTCTCATTTTAAGTATGTGGATATTTCTTACTGATATATTTATGCTATTTTTTCAATTTATATATTTTTACCCGAATATAAAATAAGCTACATCGGCAGTTAGATAATTTTAACATGATGAATTTGTTATGTAAGTCTCGGGTGGACTTTTTTACCTTCCTTATTTCTTTTACAACGTGTTGGTTAGATAATTTTACCTGAATCACTTTTTCCGATCATTTTGCTTAAGCGACAGTAAATCCTTAAATAACACTTGAATACTTTAAATAATTAAAAAATCACATAGAAAACATATTTATGTCCATAAATAATGCTTCAATGATTTGATAAATTGGCCTCCTAATTCATTTTAATGATTTTTTTTCTAAATTCTCGGCGGTTTTTTGCCTCTCCTGTAAAGTACGCACTGTGTCGCTTATCCAATTTCTCCTTTCCAGCGTCGATATTTTACCAAACTTTTTTATGTTGGCATTCTACTAAATTAATCTGGTTGATTACACCAGTTTTTTGTTGATTACACCAGTTGTTTGGTATAATGTACAATGTTCTTTGTTTATTTAGATCAGAACTCTGGTATCGACTTCAAAATTTTTAGTTCTGTAAATTTGATAGCAAGGATTTGTTACATAATATATCAAAGTTTCCTCGTAATATAGCCAACCTAAGTCACTCTGGTAAATATTTTTTTCAGTGTAGGTATATTAATGCTACAATAGTTTCCCTCCGACGTAATCTACTTCGTTATATCATAACAACTAGGCCGAGATGAAAGAGTCAGATGAATGACGTTTGATCAACAGGATATCATACGAAAATACATTTCAAGTGTGTGCGTTTGATGGTGTCAAATTAACCCGCTGATGCCCTAATTCCAGATGATATTTCAATTACGTGAATTGGTCGGATATTTTTTTCGATTTTCTTCTAAACGATTTTGTAGATGACGCAAGATGAGAAATCTTAACGCCATTTTTAGGGTTCCGTAGTAAACTAGGAACCTTTATAGTTTCAGTACGTCCGTCTGCCCGTCTGCCTGCCCGCAGCATATCTCCTTGGCTGTTAGTAGGTACTACAAATTTGCAATTTAGTATAGGTATATAAATCAATTAAGCCGACAAAGTGGTAAAATAAAATGTAGGTACATTTTTTTATTGTGCTATTCGTTCGTGCTGTTTATAGTCTTTTCGTTCGCCAGTTCGTTCTTTATGTTCCGTTATTTCATTTTCTACCATGTAGGGTGATGGCACCAGTCATGGACATTGAACCAGTTATGGACATATTTTTCTGTTACTCAAAATATTAAGGAAATGCTACTTAATTTTTTAACAAGCAACACTTAGCCATAGCCCATATACCCTTAAGCTGTCGTAATGACAACGTCACATGAATCGGCCGTTTCCTTTCAAAATTATGGTCGAGTGAAATGTAGCTGCTCGGCGTATTACTTTTAAAATCCAGTTTTATTACCAAAATCGTTAAGAAGGCAAGTAGATATTTTTACATTTTGTGTTGTTAGTGTTGTGGTATATGAATATGTTTTATTTTTTTAAAGAATACAATGGAATGAAGGGGCAAATGAGCTAATTGTAGTATGCCAATACTAGGTGTTTCTTTTTTTGTTTGACGTTGTTCATTACTGGTTTTGATATGTCATGAAATCCTATAATGGACACGTGTCCAAAGTTATTGTTTTTAACTTTTTTTTATTTTATCGATTT
Source organism: Thaumatotibia leucotreta (assembly GCA_025490895.1). Lineage (NCBI taxonomy): Eukaryota > Metazoa > Arthropoda > Insecta > Lepidoptera > Tortricidae > Thaumatotibia > Thaumatotibia leucotreta. The sequence goes on along the minus strand of JALPQI010007791.1, from coordinate 11,409 downwards.
TAATTATTTCTTTTGTGGTGCTAAATAAAACTACGTAAATAGTTTTGAGATTGGTATTTATTTTCCAATAATGGACAACGTGTCCAAGACTGGATATTTGTAGGTGTTCATAATTGGTGTTCTATATTTTATCTTAGATGCTGCCAAAGAAAAATTATACACCCGAGCAAATGAGTCAGGCTAAAATGTGAATAATTATACGAATAAAACTGATTTGAGATATATTTGTCTGTATTTTAATTTCACAAACATTACACTGTCCAACAATGGATGTCTATTAATGGTGATAACATGTCAGTAAATGGGTGTCTATAACTGGTACTGTCCATAAATGGTGGTCCATTACTGAGTTTGTGTTGTTCATTACTGGTGTTTTAAATAGTCTCAAAAAAACATTTTTTTTTACAAAGAGCATATAATTTTTAGATATGTTTGCCCTATTTAAATGTTTGTCCTATATGTCTTTGTCAAAAACAAAATCCATAGTTAACATTATTAAAAAAAAAATATCCGTAAACAAAAAAATTACAAATCAGCGACCTTAACATGTCCATGATTGGTGCCTTCACCCTAGGTATTTCGTAGAAGAATTATATTCTTAGCGATTTTGTAGAGAAAGTTAGGTGTTGGGAATACCAATTACAATGAAATCGCAGTTTGCTGTATCAATATTGCGGTTAGACGCATTCAATCGAATTGAAATCTTTGATTTTGAATGTACGGATTCTTAAATGCTATGAACATCACTTACGATGGCTGTTCCGAAAGTTTTTAGTTGCTCCGGTTCTATTCATGCGATTTCAATAAAACTTACACCATTTTGAGGGATATTTCAATGACGCTTTAGGCGGTGTAAATTTGTTTTAGTGAAGATTTTAGATATTTTAATTATTTTATTTTACTTAGACGTGTTGAGCTTTACTCCAATGACCATGATACCGGTTTTTAAGACACTTTTTTAATGAGATCTCTGAACATCATTCGCTTATAAAACTATTTTATTTTATAGGTACTAGTAATTGAAGATATTTCCGTTATTTTTAAGTACAAATTACGTGATATCCTTTACTTTAATCATAAATGAGTAGGCATCGAAAAAAATCGTATACTCTACAATTGTAATTTCGAATATTGTATAAAATCATCATTCAATCAATAATCACTGTTCTTCAATTATAATTTAAAAAACGCATAATGAACTAAATTATTTATCCCGGGTATATTTAAGTACGGCTTTCAAAGATTTTTATACAAAATATGCTTCAATGTGTGAAAAATGGCCAATTTTTCCATACAATGTTAAATTTCATACAAAACAGCTTTTCGTAAAAAATATATAATAAAAAAAACTATTCCCATTACATGCATAAATTTATTAACCATAATAAGTATTGAAATGTCCCTCACAATGATATAAATTTTATTTAAATCGCGTGAATAGAACCGGAGCAACTAAAAACTTTCGGAACAGCCCTCGTATATCGCTGCAGATAACTGATACTAGGCTTTGTAATAGTAGCACTCAGGTGGTAAGTAAGGTAACCTCTCTACATAATATTTCTTAGAGGGGAAAACTTTGCAGCTGTAAGGACTGTTCATTTTACTAAGAGGACACACTTAAACGTCTATTATACTTCGGTTTTAAAATCGATTGATGAACAGTTTACAGCCATGAAATAAGCAAAGCCATCTTTTTCAATTGCTATATGTTTGCTTTGCAAGTATCCATTATCTGATAAGACATATTCATTTTGATAATCGTAAATTGATGCTGCATAATGGTGTACAGAACAATATTCACTATGAAAGATTGCAAATAGCTAGGAAATTTGAAGTCGAAATTATATTAAATCAATAAACAATTTAGAGAGTGTCATATGCTTGAAGATTTGCCGAAGTCTAAACCCAGAAATATTAGTTGCATACTTTAAAATTGGCTATTGAACATTACGTCGTTTCACTAAAAAAATATGGATTTTTTGCATTTTGGTGGCCCACAAAAGGTACCTAAAATAAATGATAGTAATGACATTATCGCAGTCCTAATACTATCATGCTGTCGTAGAAGAGTATGTGCCTGAGTAGAAAATCATAAAAAAAAAACAATTTCGGGAAGAACGCCCTTGCTTGGCATGCAATTTGATTGTATGGTCTTTTAACTGCTTCCTATTTCGCAACAGGGCCAATTTGGAGGCGATATTTACAGAAAATATTGCATCCAACATCGGTTTTTTGATGTCTATCGAAGACATAGGTAGTATCTCTCGTCGGTTGTTTTGGTCTGATTTTGCAAGGGCACATAATAAGGGGCAAAGACATTAGAGCTAATTAATTAAATAATCATGTAATTTGTTTAAAAAGACGACTTCCATAAAATTGTCTTCATCTTCATGCTATATAGCGGCAATGGCCTATTGTGAAGATACACTTAAAAAACGATAGACAAAAAACTAGATAATTGAAAAAAATCAAACGAGTATATTTTGCAACTAGTTGTAAAATGTCAAAAAGTAGTTTGCGTAGGTAACTTAAGTTTCGTGGCCAAACAGTAGTCTTAAAATGTTGCCGATATCATTTATTTATTTAATTGAGACATTCATTATTATTTGCCTATTTTTAGTTAAATAATATTTCACAAATAAAAATAAAATAAGCTAAAAGAAAAAAAATAATTTATGTGAGGTTTTTAGTGTCCTGTTAGTAAAATGAACAGTCCTTACTTGCAAGGAAATTAATTTAATATTCATTCTTAACCGACTTCAAAAGAGGAGGAGGTTTTCAATTGGACATTTTTTTAGTATGTATGTTATTCGATATATCCGAGAATCTAGAACCATTTTTTTATCGAATCGGTATGACCTCGAGATGGTCCCGTTAACGTCAAGTTGTGGTCTAATGATGTGATATTGGAGAAATTGAAGTCGGTTATCATTTTAAATTGGTGATTATTTTGTTACAGCCTTCATCGTGTACTACGCATTCCAATCCAGCTTTTTCTGGCTGAACGTGATGTGTTTTGACATTTGGCGGACTTTCAGGTACGTTGCATGAAACCATTATCTTCTAACGTTAACCGGGAAATATTTTAAGAGTAGAACAACAACAGCTACTTGTATAGTTCGGGAAATATTATTTGACCAACTGTTATCTCACTTATGACCTTTTGTATTGCGTTAACGCTTACTAAACGATCAGCAGTCGAGCACTTTTCTATTGTTAATGAAGCAAAACGAAAGGTCGTAAGTAAGATAAGAGTCAGTCAAATTATATTTCCCTAACTATACAAGCTTATATAAGATATAATATTTACTTAAAAGTTTTTTTTATGATTTGTAATAAAATTATTAAATAGGACTCGTAACAGGAGAAATCGTAATAAGGGTGCATAATATACCGAAACCTAAAGGTAAAGGCCCCTGTACACTTTGGTCAAATATAATATATACCTATCTATAGTATGAGCAGATTGCTTTACTCCTCTTACATCTAACGGTATCCCTTAGGTTGGTCTACATTTGGCCAATGTTTAGAGGGCTTAATACACAATACTTTAGCCTGACATTTTTATCTATAAAATTGACATCCGCAAAGATTCGCAGTACCGTTGCTACTTGTAGTATGCAATACTCGGCGCGTCTTATGAGTGTTATGTGTCTGTCAGTATAAATTATGCATCAGTTGAGGTAGATACACGAAGTCTATTATGGTATAAATTTTGGCTCGAGTCCCGGAGCAGCGAAGCGGAAAGATAAATTAATTAAAGATGCAGTAGCACGATGCTCTAATGGGTAGTGTTTTACAAGTTCACTATTTATTAAGCTGTCCTAATTATTTTGTACAGTCACTAGTATTAGGTACACTGGTACGACCCATGCAAGTAGGTATAGGTGTATCGAATATTTCTTATAAACAGACATCGGACAAATATGCGTCATTGTTCGCAATAATATGGACATGACCAGAGGACGGAATTGTTCATGGCAAAAATCAAATGTCAATAGAGTTGGAACGCAAAATTTTATCGACATTTCCAGCTATCGATAAATTCGGTCACCTTTTATATTTCTGTCTTTAACATTAACCTCTTTGATTAGCTATTCGACCTACAATTTGATTTTGACCTCTTTGATTAGATTAAAAATAAATTGTATGACATTTAATTGTCATCATTTTACAACTAATTCACGTTTGAAAAAATGTTTAATCCAAAAAGAAAAACAATCAACAAATGGATAAAGAAATATCTTTGTCTTACATACGACGAAAACAGCTCAACAATATACTCCTCTGTAATGTTTAAATAACTAGACATTGTATTTACTTATGGATTTGAGGTTTAGTTTTGTTCATAAACAAATAAAGATACGCTTGGTAAATACATTTCAGTTTAATCGATAGTCGATAAAATTTAACGTTCAAACTCTAGTGACATTGGATTTTTGCCATGAGCAATTCCGCCCTCTGGACATGACTACAAATTTAAGTTAAATAAATGAATAACTAAACGAATAATTTTCTGAAATTTTATGTCGAAGCTTGTAACGCCCACCATACCATTTTTATTAAATCTTATTTTGAATCTTGCTTTGTAAGGAATAGTGGTGAATTTAGTTTGTTTGTCAAATCAATCAAACAAATGAAATGCGACTTTATTAAGTTTATGAAAGGTTTAAATTTCATTGAAGTGAAGTGTACATTGTAATGTACATTGAACCTTACGAGGTTAAGATGATTATTTACAAAGGTTTTCATAGCTACCGGTGTCAAATAGGTAATTTGTTGAAAATGATTAATTATTTAATCCATTTTGGAGTCATATCCTTATTATTGCGAACAATGACGCACATTTGTCCGATCTCTGCTTATAAATAAGTATCTTGTCATCGTGGTTGCCGTCCTTCAGACAACCTCTAAAATAGGCATTTTGTAAATAGTTTGTACATTCATTGACATTTCGTTTCATAAAATACGTTAAGCATGTTATTAGTTATTAGGATAAACAATAAAAATTGGTTTGACTCATATTGTTGATAACTGTATCATACAAATGCATTTTTTCAGTATCATCATCATCATCATCATCATATCAGCCGAAAGACGTCCACTGCTGAACATAGGCCTCCCCCAAAGATTGCCACAATGACCGGTCCTGCGCCACCCGCATCCAGCGGACCTTTTTTCAGTATAAATTTCTCTAAATTACTAAATACATAAGTATATTGATTTCAACTCATGAAAAACAAGTCAACTTACTACTTTAGGTAAGGTACTTAGAAGCTGCTGAAAAACTTTTTTTGGCGAATTCTCTGAGGCAGTATTTTTCAAACTTTTTCATTCGCAATTTATAAATGGTAAACTCTCCCTCAGCTTTACTTTGTATGAGTCCAATTCCTGTAAAATACAGGACGGATTTTATGAATAGGTCTCGGATGATTCAACCCTTTTATACATGTACCTATTGAACATGTTCTATTGACGAAGTAAACTCGTACGTGACGATTTTGGGTTCCTATTCAGTAAAATGGTAATTGAGAACGCTATTGTTATAGGTACTTACCTATAACAATAGCGTTCTCAATTATAAGGCATAGTAGAAGTTAAGTCTACACTTAGTATATTTTTTCTGTTAGGTGCAAATGGTGCTTTTTGGGCAAAGATTTTATTATTTATAACGTTTTTAAGTATTTTCTTATATTATAATTATGCAATTTGTTATCTTAGGACCAACTGAATTGAAATACGAATTATTCTGCTTTTTAATAATAATAATAAAGCTCCCGGGTGTGGATATACTATGGAGTTTCAGGATCCCGTGCCCGGTTTTTCATGTTAATAGTTGGTATAGCTCATAAACTCATAATACAAAACACCACACACTGCTACACAATTACCTAAACTATTTATATTGTCTTAAATAGAACTACCGCGAGCTTTGAAAAACGTAAGCTTGGAGCATTCATCTCTGTCATTCTGATGACACCATCGTCAGAGTGACTGAAACTGTTGCTCGAAATTTACGACTTTCAAAGTTCTATATGGTCATATAGTACCTTTTTAGTACAGATGGTGTCTTTTTTAAGCTCTAGTGCGAGAAGTGTGTCATTTTATGTCAGGTCCAAAACTTCGGAGGGCCATCTGCACTAAAAAACGTCGTACGAGACACGTGCAAAAACGAAATTCGTAGCTCGTGTCGATTTCATGTTTTTCGCACATGTGTCCTAATGTACTAATTTTTCCTACGTGTTTCCTAACTTTAATACATATATTGAAATTTGTCTACATGTTTATAAAATCTATATCACACTGTCTTATTGTACTAATAATTCCAATGGTGTACTCGTACCTACCTTATGTTACGCATTGCAGATCGGCCACCCCGATCCCGTCCAGTACTGGAAACTCTCTGTAGGTCTCGTCGTTGTCACAATCGATGTCTTAATAGCATGCGCTGGTGTAGGTGGCATGATGTAGTCGATGTGATTGTTTAGGGCTATTCAGTTCAGTCATTCGTAATTGTGAGAAAGTATCATTTACCATTTTAAAGCCCGGCCAGACGGTCACTGACAAGCCCCGAACCTCGGTCAGGACTGACCGTGTAGCCGGTTGTCTCCGACAAAATTCCGTTTGACCTTCTGACGCACTTGGTCATCGAGCGCGCGCTCCTGACCGATGTCGGGAGTGCCGGTTCGGAACCGTGTGGCCGCCTGTCGCTTAAGGTGAATATCTGCGCGTTTCAACAGCTTTATTTTGGTGGTATAATTTTTGCCGAAGTTTCTATTCGTTACAATTTGCTACTTTGTCATTTGAAGGAGGCACGGCACCTCATACAAATGAGGTTGAGACGTTTAGAAACTTCGACAAAAATTATGCCACCAAAATTAGGCGGTTGAAACACTCAGATATTCACCCTTAAATTGGGTCAATTGCGAAAACATTTTACATAGGTCAGGGTTTTATCAAAACAAAAATCACGATCGATCCCATTGTCTTAAGAAATTTAGCCCTATGATAGGCATTATCTGACCAACAAGCTTTAGCTGTAGAAAAAAGGGACAAATTATAAAAAAAGTTGGTGCGTATTGTTGACCGCTCGTAGAAAATTTTAATTTACCGCCTTTTTTACTGCCAAAAGATGTTTGTTGACACAGAATTTAACTTAACACATAAATTATAACGCTCAATTTTATTTTAATTAAGGCCAATGCTATTTTTTTTGCAATCGACCCTCTATGGGGTTATTTAGTAGTAGAACTGGTAGGTTTTTAAACGGATGCTTCAGACCGGTATAATTTTGAAATAAATATTTCATCCCGTTACAATTCCGCGCAACAAAAATATTTTTTTTAACTGTCGACATAAAGCGTTTATTCATATTTTTTATTTATTCAGTAGGATATAATGTATTGTAGTTTCAATATCCGTCCATTTATGAATATATGATCTGTCAGTAACTTTTCACTACATATCTTGTTTATAGTGCTACGTATACGTCGTAGCACGTTGAATTTCCGTTTTGCCTTGATAATATGGGTCGAATGCAAAAAACAAAAAATGTACTTATGTAAATACCTAGTTAAAGGCTTTTCGTAACAAAAATCGCATTACATACCTATATCACGAAAGTTAGATATACAAACTCTATGGTAAAGTAACTCAAATACCTATGACGTAACATTTTATTTTAATTTAGTCCTTCTGTGCAGGTACTATTTTTTTGCAATTTACCCATATGACGCAAGCACAGCGTAAATGAAACAATTACTCTGGAAAGAGTAGACCGGTAATCATTTCAGAAGTTGTGTTAGCTTGTTTATAGGTTTTAGACTACAGTATTTATTTTAAGAATTGATCTTACCGACAAAGTAATGAATGCAGACATTATTTACATCATAAGACATTACTAAGTATTAAACACGTTACGACTTTAAACACAAATAATTTTGCAATATTTCTCGCTGATTGCACAAATTATTGAATAGTGAAAACTAGAATCAATACTATGCATCTTCCATTAGTTATTTACGTAGATATATTTAGTTGAATGTTTTTGTATTGAATTCCGCCACTCATCGGAATGGCTTGGGCTCTCTGATCTTGTTTGGAATAACTTTGTATTTTTCGATGATCCAAATTTAATTAAAGACGATAGTATGCCGCATAGTATAACTTGCCCTCGTTTTACTTTTTTCACGATATGTATTTAGTTTAAATGTAGATTTGTATTGTAGTTTGTTCTCTTTGCATTTATATTATCTAGTTTCGTAGTGTAGGTACCTATATTACCTTTATGTATTCATTTTTGATTATCAATATATTAGCCCACCTAACGAAAACCAAAAGTTGCCTATCGGGGGAAATAATTCGTGTATAAGCGAATTTTGGTATAGTTGTAGGGAATGGTGTTTAAAACCATGTACTAAAAGTACTGGTGGTTAGGGGTGGAGCTAACGGGGGGAGGGGGGTGTAAAGGTCCTTATTTTTAGTTTTTCGTAAATAACTCTTAAACCGTGGCTTGTAGCAAAAAACGTTCTAGTACATAAGTAATCTACATTAAATTCTCTACAAAAAAGAAGTACGCATGTTTCCTCTGGGATCAATGTGTCATGAGATAAGAAAGCAAGAAGATGGACACTATAGAAATAAACACATTTGTTTAAGTAGGTAAGGCACATACAGAATGCTCGCGAACATTCCAAAATATTTTAATGCTCAATTCCTGACCATATTTAGAGTCTTTAATGTTGCATAAAGTTTACTGGATTCGGCTTGGTCTCAGAGATAATCAACCTTTTTTTCGAAATAAGTTTTTCAACGTATCTCGTCATAGAACTTCTTTTTGATTACAATGCTACCACAATGTGTTTTAATATTACCACACCTTTTGCCTGGCAATCAAAAAATGGGAATAAACTTGACGAAAAATCCTGTCCCTAAAAAAAATTTAAAATAAATAATTTTAACAAATTGTTGTTGTGATAAAAAGTATTGGAAATGTTAAAAAGTATGCAAAAAGACTAAAAAAAAAAGAAAAAAAATTTTTTTTTGATGGTATTTGACATTAGGTCTCATAATATTTTTTGTTTGTTTTGATGTCTAAAATGCATAGTAAAAATCTTAATTATAATCATAATCATATCGTTTATTGCTTTCATCTAAGTATAAGGATCTTAAATAGTATTACAGTTCACATGAACCCTGTAAGGGCACAGCAATTACAAAGTACTTAATTGTATAGGGAGGCATGCATTACAGCTTATGTTTTAATACTGGTAACTACACAACAAAATTATTAAATAGTAGTAGTATCTTAAGACGATGATTATAAGAATATTTTAGGTTTAGAAGATAATTAGGAATTTTATTTTTACAAATAAGCATACAGGGCGCGCCCGGGTGCGAGCATTACAAAATATTTTAAGTATGCATTCTAGATATCAAAATAAACAAAAATGATTATGATACCTAATGTCAAATACCATGAAAAAAAAATTTTTTTTCTCTTTTTTTTTTAGACTTTTTGAATACTTTTTGACATTTCCAGTACTTTTTATCGTGACAACCATTTGTAAAAATTATTTTTTTAATATTTTTTTTAGGGACTGGTTATTTCGTGAAGTTTATTCCCATTTTTTGATTGCCAGGAAATAGGTGTGGTAATATTAAAACATATTGTGGTAGCATTGTAATCAAAAATAAGTTTTATGACGAGTTACGTCGAAAAACTTATTTCGAAAAAAAGGTTGATTATTTCTGAAACCAAGCCGAATCCAGGAAATTTTATATTACATTAAAGACTCTAAATATGGTCAGAAATTGAGCATTAAAATCTTTTGGAATGCTCGCGAGCATTCTGTATGTGCCATACCTACTTAAACAAATGTGTTTATTTCTTTAGTGTCCATCTTCGTGCTTTCTTATCTCATGACACATTGATCCCAAAGGAAACATTCATATATCTTTTTTGTAGAGAATTTTATATAGATTACTTATGTACTAGAACGTTTTTTGCTGTAAGCCACGGTTTACGAGTTATTTATGAAAAATTAAAAATAAGGACTTTTACACCCCCCCTCCCCCCGTTAGCTCCACCCCTAACCACCAGTACTTTTAGTATATGGTTTAAAACACCATTCCCTACAACTATGCCAAAATTCGCTTATACACGAGTTTTTTCCTCTGAGTTTCCTTCGTTTGGTGTACTATATTAGTTATGCTACAAAAGTCCTCAAATTACGAATGTTCGTCATCTTAGCGTCGAATATATGACAATGACACCTTTTGTAACTTTTATAATAATACTATTGAAGATAGATACCCTATTAGGTCTGCGACGACCACTGCAGACATAAGCAAGTTGCCATTCTTCAATCATATACGATAAGCGATAAGTCACGTGACCATAATAATGTATGGAAATGGTCACGTGACTTGTCGTCCGTATCTGTCATTCTCATACATTTATTACTTATCACTTATCGACCTTGTCGTATACGATTGCAGAATGGGTTCTTGGCTAGTCCCGCTGATACCTATGTTTATCTCATTTTGGACTTGGACTTTATTTCTATAAAATGTTTTTCATATTAAAATATTATCGAATCGGGCTACTCACGTATTTAAGTCGATGATTGCTCGACATGTTTCGAGCCATTAAGAGGATCCTCGTCCGGAGCACTCTCGGCTAAAGCCCGACGCGTACTGCGGGCCTGCGCCCTATTCGAACATCGACTTAAATACTTGAGTAACTCGCTTCGATAATATGTTTAACATGTTTGAGCCTCACGTTAGTTACAATTCTAAAAATGTTTTACATGCGAAGTACCTACCTATTCGTCCATTGCCGTTGCGAAAATTGTGAAACCCGCAGGTCTAGATGTCATTATGCAATCGTATACGATAATAAATGTATGATAATTACAGAATAGCTACGATTAACGATTGTAGAATGGCATCTTGGCCCACAGTAATTCGGCATACCAACACCACACAAAAACATCATGGTCAGTACAATGCAAAGCGGCTACTTAGTTTCGCAAGAAAATTCGAATCCTGGCCTGGATGCTTAGCCAAGTTGCCAATCGCTAGCGCTTAGTACCGTATCGTAGTTTTCCCTCTTTGTCACTCTTTCATGTTAGTGCAACAAAGACAGTTAGCTGCCTTTCGTTTACGATTGACGATTAAGCGCTAGCGATTGGCAACTTGGCTAAGCACCCTGTTAACCATTCATACATTATTAAACGTAAGTATTTACTGTATTGTTAAACGAGTTTTTTTTACATTAATTGATCAAGGTTACGTAGTATATGGTTTTACTATTAATTAACATACAATTTCCGAGACTAATTTGAATACATTTGTTAACGCTTTCCTATCACCAAAGGACATCAGGGCAACCTATAACCCAGGAGT
>JALPQI010007790.1:0-51756 GCA_025490895.1 Thaumatotibia leucotreta | reverse complement strand
TATATTTTCTTTGTGGGTAGTTTTGTACTTATCTTTCTTATTTTGATGGAGGTAGATCTATCAAATTTTCTCCATTGTCAGACGCCAGCAGACTACGAACCCTGTAAAGTGTTCGAAACGTCGGGATGAAGTTAAATTAAATTAACATACGTGAGTTTATCCGTTTTAGTTTCATTTCATGTGTAATCCTCGGGTGCGCCAAAGTATTTATAAAATTGCAACTTAGATTATTGGAACTCCGAAAATTTTTCTTATACAATTTAACTTCATAATGATCGGTATTTAGAATAATCTTTGTTCATAATCATCATCACATAGAATTATTTATGTTCATAATATTGTTTTTCATACATATTTTTAGTACTAACTTTTATGTTTATATAATTTTTCACTATACTTATTTTATGCTATATATTCTAATGTTATAGGTATTTATTTTTATCTGTACTGGTTTTATGTATGAATTATTTTTGTTTAATTAAATATAAATCGTACTATTACTGTAAACTAGCTACCTGCACAAAGCAGTAGGTACTGTACTAAACGGGTTCCCTCTAAACTTTTTTTGTCCGAAACGCTTAGGACATAACAGACTTGGTATAATCTATTTTGGCATCAACTTAATGAGACAGAAACATCACTTGGCTTAAATAACAATATTTCGAGTATTATTTTGTCCGAAACCATCTTGGCATATCATTAATTACGCCGAGTGTTATAAGACAGAAATTAGATTTGCATTTTTTTTTTGGGGCATGTAGCTACACTGCCTTTTTCGTCAGGCAGAATTTGCTGCGAGGGTGAAAATTTCTGCAGTGAGCGAGCGAAGCGAGCGAACAAAACCTTCCGGGGCAGATCCGAATCCGACTTATTTTTTTTTTTAGCAGCCTAGAAAGTACTCAGCTCAGTAACACAGTAAGTAACGTATATAGAATATTACTACTACCTCGATTATATTGAGAGGTTGTAATTATTCCTTCTCTGTTATGCTAAAACAAACTATGCCGATACTTTTTATGCACATCCAGATTATGCCTCATCATAAATAGGAGCATCGAAATTATGCTCGAATAATATTCGAACAACTCGAAATCTGCCACAAAGAAATATGCTAAAGTTGAGTATGTCACAACAGTTTCTGCACAAAGCCCATTATGACTACGAGTACATAGTTTATGTTATTCATAAAATAATTATACCACAACAGAGTGAACCTAATGGGAAAATGTTTATAAATAAACAATTTATTTCAAATAACTTTATGAGTATAGATTAATCTACTTGACGACTTTAGGAGGATAAAATTTCGAAATAAAAATCGTTATGAACATTGTAGGTAGAAGTATAATTTTTAGTAAGAAAAAAAGTATGAGAAAAATTTTTCGGAGTAATGGTGATTATGAGTAAAAAACGGTATTAGTAAAAATATTCGAAGAAAAAATTGTATAAGTGCTAATATGGACCCGTAATCCTCGCGGTAACTGAAGAAAATATTAATAAAATTCAATTTATACCCGTATCATCCGTGTCATTTGTGTTATTCTGTGCATTAATTACAATAAATAATAGAGCAGCCAACATAGACTTAACAATCGCCATGTTTTAATGAAAATGCGGTTTAGAATTATCTGTCGTGGAAAATCGATTGGACACTGCTTCTTATGTTGATTGATTGGACTGCGTTATTGAAAAACAAACTAAGCGACAAAATCGAAAAAAAGTTTAATTACTAGTCGAATATCGGTATTATGCCGTGTGGTGACGGCAGTAAGAATACATTTGTCATCACCCCAACTCCTCCTTCGGGTGTCGTAAGAGTCGACTAAGGGATTGAAGTGTCACTGACCACTATTTGATAAAAGATTGATGGTGGGCAGCAGCGTCATCATAGTGGACACGTTACTGCGATCGCCAATCCGCTTGCCCAGCGTGGCAATAATGGGCATTTACCTCCTAATGCTATACGCATAGTTAATAGGAGAGGCCTACGTCCAGCAGTGGACTATCACAGGCTCATGATGATGATGATGATGATGAAGGAATCTTGACACATGAATAATCGTTTCATTAAAAAAACTCCTTTGAAAACTAAATCACATTTTTTATATTATTTCTAACTCGCACAAAATAATTTACAAAATTTTAAACTATACCCACACATTTTTGTTATAATCACAGTATTTTGCAACACCAGGATGCTTAGCCAAGTTGCCAATCGCTAACGCTTAGTAGCGTATCGTAGTTTTCCCTCTCAGTCACTCTTTCATGTGCGACAAAGACAGTTAGCTGCCTTTCGTTTACGATTGACGATTAAGCGTTAGCGATTGCATTGTCTAAGCACCCTGCAGACCTAGCCAAGATGACATGCTGCAATCGTATACGATAAGCGATAATTAATAAATGTATGAGAATAACAGATTCACACAAAAAGTCATGTAACCATTTCCATACGGTATTGTGATCACGGGATAGCTGACGTATTCAGAAAAACCGCTAAGCTCAAATGGGATTGTGCCGGCCACGTCCATCGTATGCATCCGGATAGGTGGGCTAGCATAGCCACCAAGTGGATGCCGGAAATGAGGCGCGGGCGAGGCAGGCCCAAGCGCTGATGGCGGGACGACCTTGATACCTTCCGGAACAACTGGCCGGAAGAGACATGGAATCAGGAGTCATGGAGAGTAAGGGAGAGACCTTTGAGCAGTGGGACACTCAAACAGGCTAGTAAAAAAAACCGGCCAAGTGCGAGTCGGACTCGCGCGCGAAGGGCTACAATTACAATTTATTATTAAAAAAATACAGTTAAATCAACCTACCTCAAAAAATTTAGGACATAATTTAATCAAACCAAAAATTGTTGATAGAGTTTATTATTGTGCATAACATATATTTTTTTTAGAATTTTATATTGCGTAGTTTAAAAAATAGAGGGGGGGGGGCACATTTTTCAGACTTTGAGAGCTGATATCTCGAAAACGATTTGCTTAAATAAAAATGAGATGTATAAACCTTCATATCATTTTCAAAGACCTTTCTATTAATACCCCACACGCTTATATACAACTAAAAAATTGTTTCTATCCCTCAGTTACATGTATGAAGGGCCCCCACCCCAATGTTTTTTTTTACAATTTAGTATCATAATCCTGTAGACACATATCCTTACCAAATTTCGTTACTGTAGCATTTATAGTTTCCGAGTAAATCGGCTGTGACAGACGGACAGACGGACATGATGAATCTATAAGGGTTCCGTTTTTGCCATTTTGGCTACGGAACCCTAAAAATGGTGGTCACGTGACTTATCGCTTATCGTATACGACTGCAGAATGTCGTCATGGCGTTATTTATTCAAAGTTTGCTCTTCTGGTGCGCCTGCGCCAGTCTGCGCAGTTCCCGGCGCAGGATCTTGCCGCTCGGGTTCTTCGGGATCTCTGCCACGAAGCTCACGCCGCCGCGAAGGTGTTTCGGCTTTGACAGCTGGGGAAGATATTGTGGTATTTACATTACCAATACATAATTACAATACAATAGTACATTGTGCATGAAGGGAGGTAAGTACGGAATTATTAGCGAGAGTGTTAGAAGCCCGACGCCGTAGGCGGAGGGCTTTTAATGACTCGAGTTAGTATTCCGCTTACCGACCGTGATGCATGCAATGTTTTTCATCACACTTGCCAACAAAAAAAAAAGTTTTAAGACAAAATATTATTAAATGACGTACTGACATTTCTATTACTCCCTAGGGAATTTCACTTTTCTGTTACTCCCGCTACGCATGCAAGCAATGGCACGCTTAGACAGCAAGTGTGATAAAAAAACTGTCTATTGCACACCTCACACGTAATAAAAAATAAGTACACAAAACAAATGAAATACAAAAAACAGAGGTCACAAAGGGCGGGCTTATCGCTAAGAAGCGATCTCTTTCAGACAACCTTTGGGTAGAGGATACACGATTACAAAAACTTTGGTAGAAGGTGGTGCAGAAAAAATAAAATGTTTAAAATTAATACCAACAACACAAACAGAAATTCCAATAGACATATAAATAAACGTAAAAAAATAATTACGTATTTTATTATAAGTATTGGTGTCAGTTGTTGGTGCACACAGAAATGTAACTTGTCAGTTGTCATTGACTTTAGATTGAGATTAAGATTCAATTATTTCTTAATATATTTATTTTCAAAACTACAATTTATGTACATAGATTAAATCTAACTAATCTACTTAACCTAACCTATATCTAAGATTGGCCCTTGTGGCATTGTACCGAGGATGCTGGCGGCATTTCCTCGCTGTATCGCAATACTGATGCATTGTGCGAGGAAGTCGCCAGCTCTTCGGTCTCTAGTTACATCAACCAGACGTTTCGCGATCTCAGCAAACAATTTGCGTGCGCTGGGGCCCCAAGAACCTAAAGTTTCTACGCCAAACGGTACAAAATCGTACTCTTTGCCGAGGCCCTTATATTTATTTCTTAATCGTAATTACATAGTTTTTATTATAATACAATATCAAAAATATGACAAAAAATTGTGATCGTCAGAGCACCAACAGGGTCGCGTTTTATAATAGTACATTACGATACGACACAAGAGCGAAAAGCATGAAATTCGAAACGAGTGGCGATGTTTTAAAACACGACCGATTTAAAACACTCCCTGCTTTAAATCGACACCAGTTACGAATTTCGTTTTTGCACGTGTCTCGTACGACGCTTTTTAGTACAGATGGCCCTCCGAAGTTTCGGACTTGACGTAAAATGACCCACTTCTCGCACTAGAGCCTAAAAAGTACAGTTTGCCTCTCTAACGCACAGACAAATTGGCTAGAAAGAGAGGCAAACAGCAAAATTGTAAATTGTAACTTTATAAATCGCGACCCAGGATTTTTTTTCAGTGGGACTGGGATTATTTCTTACTTCTATATTAATTCAGCTATTAAAGAACAAGTAAGGTCTATTTTAAGAGTCGGAAAAAGATACCTTTCCAAGTGCAGTGACACATTGTATTATCCAATCAATCAAGTTGGAATGCCGTCCAGAGTATGTGAACTGGGTATTTTTTAGATTTCTGTGCGGTATCTGTGCGTCCCCAAATAATGGTAAAATGACCGTCCCACCATGGTGGGATGCGACCACAGCTGCAGTAGCAGAAACGCGGGAGCAGCCACACAGCTGCAGCTGTGACCGGGCATCCCACGATGGTGGAATGGTCGTGGCACCGTCTTTTGGGGACAGTGGAGAGAGGCTGTTGAAGGAAAATTTGCCATGGGCATGGCGAGAGAGATTTGCCATGGGCATGGCGAGATAAATGATTTTGGCGATAATGGTGCGGTAAGGCAAGGCAATAAAGTCCGATCTATTTCATTCACTGACCCGTTCAGCAACGAAGTCTTGCAGCTCCTCAGCTGTGACGTCACTGCCGGGCTGCAGCGCGACGAAGGCCCTCGGAACCTCTCCAGCATGAGCGTCGGGCACCCCCACGACTCCTGCGTCCCGGACTGCTGGGTGCTGGAGGAGGATCGCTTCTATCTCCGCTGGGGCTACCTGCGTGTAAATGTGCAGATTTTAACCCCCTTATTCATTAACGGTTCCTAAATTAGCAAAGCCGCTGAGTATTGCTTGTCACTTTCGATTTTATGGACGTATTCATAGGACCAAAAGGGTATAACAATACTTAACGGCATGCTAAGTTAGGAGACGTTTATAAATTTAATAAGGGTTTTAGTACTTTTAGTGTTTGTACTGGTATTTTATTTTCAGTTAACCCATAAGCAGATCGACAAATATAAAATACTTGGTATTAGATTGGGGCTGTGGCAACCAAAATCGGGTGTTCCCTTGGTGTTCCAGCAACGGCAGCCTTTTCCACTACTGACGATTCTTCAGAAGAACATGTGTCCCTAAATTGATTGGTTTCTACATTTCTAAAGAATTTAAAGAAATTTTTAAAGAATTTGTGAAGTAATGATATTCAAAGCTCGGAAATATAACCCAACCGTTGAGCCTAGGATCATGCTGAACGCTGTACCTCTAACTAGAGTAAGTAGGTTTAAGTATCTGGGGCATACACTTACGGAAAACCTGAGTGATGACCTAGACATTGAGAGGGAGAGACGTGCGATGGCTGTGCGCGCTAATATGCTTGCCCGCAGATTTGCACGATGTAATAGGCAAGTCAAATTAACTTTATTTAAAGCATATTGCCAGACATTCTACACGTGCAGTCTGTGGGTGAGTTTTACACAAAGAGCGTATAATGTATTGAGGGTTCAGTACAAAGTACAACAACGCCTTTAGGATGCTATTGAGGATGCCTAAATATTGCAGCGCATCGGGAATGTTTGCCGGGGCTCAAACGGACGACTTTTTCGCCGTCAGACGAAAAAGAATTGCGTCCCTCATGAAGCGAGTGCGCGGCAGCAGTAATGGTCTCCTAAGGGCGTTGGATGAACGGTGGGACTGCCCGATAACTAAGTATTGGGTGGACGTAGTTATTGGCAGAGCCAAATAGAACATTAATGTGTTTTTAGATTATAAGTACTAACATAGTTTTATTTATTACATTGTTATTAATTGTGCTATATTACTAACACTCTATGGATCACTTCAGGTCTGAATTTTTTTTTATTTTTTTTTATTTCTCCTTTTATTACCAAAACAAGAAATAAATGCAAATCTTCAACTCACCTGGAAACCCTTATACTTGATGAGCTCCTTCAACCGATCCACAATGAAGAAGTTCCCCTCCTCATCATAATACGCCACATCTCCAGTCCTGAAGAACCCCTCATCATCAAAGTCCTCCTTCCGATCTTTGCCGACATAGCCCTTCATGACGACTCCGCCTTTGACGCAGACTTCGCCTTCTTTGTTGGGCCCTAGGACTTCTTTGGTCTCTGGGTCTACAATCTGGAACCGATAAAAATACGCTTGATTAGGAATAAGTTTAATTAATCCAACTCAAAACCGTCAGTAGAAACATCCATTTCTGGTCCTTTCTGGTCCACTGGTCATTTCTACGAGCGTTTCAACCGCCATGACTTCAGTGGCAGCCTTATCACACGAATTCTGTGAGATATGCGAGAACTTTTGGATATATTGGTAGACGTAGTTGAAAACTACCAATGTATCCAAAAAATGTATGAGGTACCCGCGGACATCGGGTAATAATGTTGCCACCGAACCGAAGTCACGGTTGAAACGCTCGGAGAAATGCCCAACTAACTGACATTCAAACATATCTTCGGCTGCCAACCAAAACCCACTATAAAAACTGTCACTACTCTTAGCAAGCTCGCATGTCAATATTGATTCAGAACTGAGATACGAGCTTAACATCATTACGTATTTGTTACTAAGTCAGTTTTGCTTCTCCACCGACGATATTAAATTACTATCGAACTGGTTTTGGGTTAAGTACCACTTTTGGATGTCTGGTTTGGAGATACTTTAGGAAGGATAATACTTTAGAGGTTGGGAAATATCTGAAGAAAACAAAGTAATGTCCAATGGCAATTATCTATTCTGACTCCATACAGTTAATCATTTACAAGTTCGAAGGTTGCGAAAGTGTGAAGACAAGGTGGGATATGTAGGCACAGGCGGAACCGCGGCACGATACTAGTTAACGTGTGCGCTCTAATTCACTGGCACTTAATGACATAATGACTGACTGTCTCGCTCAACCAAAGTTCGCTCCTTACGATAATTGCTAACTTCATGTATTGTACGTCATCGCCTGTGTCACTACACTGGTTTACTCACGTAATTTAAGCTCGATGATCGCTCGACATGTTTCGACTCACTAAGAGGATCCTCGTCCGAAGCACACTCGGCCAAAGCCCGACGTGTACTACGGGCCTGCGCTCTGCTAGAACAGGTAGGTATTATTTATATGAAGTTTCACAACGTACCTTAATAACGACAGTGTAAGTAGCGTCCCCAACGCACCCTGGGATAGGTTGAAACAGGTTCACATTCCTGGTGATCGCCAGGGTGCACTCCGTCATACCGTAGCCCTGGAGAACTAGGCATTGAGTTTGGGAAACTGGAACCAATCATGTCTTAACCATAAAGCATCGTAAATGTATCTGCAATTCTGCAACACAGCCTATCTCAGTATCCTATTAATTATGGGTATATACCACTAATTGGAGTTCGAGGCCAACGAAACTACGACAGATGCGTTATTGTCAAATCTGTCAAAGTCTCTTATGTCATTGTCAAATAAAGTTTTCAGGTTTCCACAACCTTTTTTTATTTAATTTATTTATTTAAAATAATTCCTAATAAAAACATTATATACCTCTGTAATGTTTTACGCGTTTCTGATTAATATGGCTGTCACAACTAGGATTTTCTTAAAAACACGTAAATACCTAAAAACTTTTCTTTTCTCTTAACTAACATTGATATGACAACATTTTCTTGTAAAGAACTTAATATTACCAGTGAACACAAACGACAGCGTGCCATATTTATTAAGACAGTCCATATAACATTTCACCCAGTATATTTCATTTGGAACTTAATTTTTCGATGATGGGGTGTATAGCGAAGCTAAACATGGCTGAACCAAGTTATTATATACCTCTGTAATGTTTTTAGGCATTTCTGTTTAATATGGCTGCCACAACTAGGATTTTCTTAAAAACACGTAAATACCTAAAAACTTTTCTTTTCTCTTAACTAACATTGATATGACAACATTTTCTTGTAAATAACTTAAAATTACCAGTGAACACAAACGACAGCGTGCCATATTTATTAAGACAGTATTTATAACATTTCAACCAGTATATTTCATTTGGAATTTAATTTTTTGATGATGGGGTGTATAGCGAAGCTAAACATGGCTGAACCAAGTGGGTCACCTTGTTAACAACCTACGGAAGAAAACAAAACGATAGATCTCTATGATAATTTAAATGGAGAACTATAGCACTGCCAAAGAAATTTGTAGGTCAAAGGAATTTTACGAAAACGAAATGTGAACATAAAGCACGCTACAATGTATTATTCTGCAATTTTCTAAACGTATGCAGAAATAGGGTTTTAATTTATGTGTAGTTAAAATTGCTGTACCAAATGTTATTAACACCTGAGGTGATACCAGCGCAATACCAACTTTGTTACTAATAATTGCGGATAATTCCGTTTTTATTAAAATTTCTTATATTTACGTGAAAATAAGTAAATAACATTGTTTCTATAAATTAACGAATTAAAATTACCAATAAATAAGATATCTCAACGTCTGTTTTTAGAAAATAAGGATTTACTATTGTATTAACATTTCATTGTTGTGGCAATATTTTCGTAGATTCTTTGGCCTCGAACTCCAATTAGTGGTTTAGTTAAGGAGCAGAGGCCTACGTCCAACATTGTACTGGGATATGACGTGACGCCCCCTGACGAAGCCTTTATTTCTTCTACTTATTCGTCAAGGACCACTGGACTTCCGAATAAAGTTATGCTGAATTCATCATCGTCATCATCAGCCTATGATAGTCCACTGCTGGACGTAGGACTCTCCTATTAACTATGCATATAGACGCATTAGGAGGTAAATACCCATAATCGCCATGCTGGGCAAGCGGATTAGCGATCGTAGTAATGTGTCCACTATGATGATGCTGCTGCCCATCATTAATCTTCTATCAAACAATGATCAGTGACACTTCAATCCCTTAATCAACTCCTACGACACCCGCGGGAAGAATTGGGGCGGAACGCAAAACATATCGCGCGTAGTAACCAAATAAACGTGAGTTTATCATACCTACTTAAAGTAGAATTAAAACTATCCATAAATAATATATAGGAAATTACAAATAAAAAATCGCTCTTCAATGTACCCAGAAGGCTTGCCACATTACCACGTTGTATGGCAATGCTTATTCGCTGAGCGAAATATTGACCCGCCTTCTGGTCACTAGTGGCATCTATCAGGCGTGAGGCTATATCATTGTATAGCCGACGCGCATTGGGTCCCCAAGGTCCCATCATTTCCTCAAATATACTACATAGGTATACAGCTACGTTGCATATTTACGGCGTTTGAGGTCTTCCGCTGCACGGCCAGCGCCGTTTAATTATATTTAACCCTGTAAAGTGTTCGAAACGTCGGAATGAAGTTAAAATTAGTTAATATACGCGAGTTTATCCGTTTTCATAGTTTTATTTCATGAGTAATCCTCGCGGTAACCGAAGAAAATATTATATATTTAAAGTGTCAATACTTTGAGAAACGAGCCCGTGGTCCAAAACAACTTACATTTTCTGTATAGCGGTGCAAACTTCACTCCTCAACGGTGCCGCCCCGCTGTATACTATCATAACAGAACTGACGTCATATTTGATGTCAGTCTTCGTCAGCGCCACCAGTATAGGGGGCACCACTTGTGCTACTGTCACCTGTAATGATAAACAATAGTACATTACGACACAAGTGCGAAAAACAAGAATTTCGTAACGAGTGGCGATGTTTTAAAATACGACCGAAGGGAGTGTTTTAAATCGATACGAGTTATGAATTTCCTTTTTGCACGTGTCTCTTACGACGTTTTTTTAGTACAGATGGCCTGGGGATGGATAGCTCCGATCCGATGTTTTGGACCTAACTTAAAATGACCCACTTCTCGCACTAGAGCCTAAAAAAGGCACCATCTGTACAAAAAAATCATTTTCCTAACTAGTGCGCAAAAACAAACTTTGCGCACGCTTCGCGCGCGGTCATTTCTCTTTTTGACGCACTTGTTATGAAAAAAATCGTCCCAAACACGTGCAAAAACTTTTTTTTAATTCAGGTGATTGTCGCTCGCGTTTCACTCGGGCTCCAACTTTCACCCTCGCCGAAAAAAAGTTTTCCCGTACCAGTTAAGAAATGTACTGGGTCGTCCCTTACACGTGCAAAACCTTTTTTTTAAACTAGTTAGGAAATGTACTATTTCAGTACAGATGGCGCTTTTTTACGCTAGTGCCGAGTGGTTTATTTTTACACGACTGCCAAAAGGAGAGTAAATGTGTTCAGCCCCTATGTATGTTTCATATTTTCTTTAAACGCGCAGATCTTAGCGACCACTTAACCGTTTTTAATAGTGTAAGGTATCATTAGAATCCTCGTGACGTCGCGGGTAACATAGGATATGTGACGTCACGTTAAAAATAATATGGCGGCCCAGAAATTCAATATTATCTAACCAAAAAAATAAAATATGAAAGAAACCTATCGAGTTTGGTATCAAAATGAAGAGCTTCAAACAACGATTACGAATATGTACATAACTTATATGTGATTAACTTATTCAAGAAGAGTGAGATTCATTAAAATGCTATCAAATCACAAAGAATAGTATGTGATCCAAACGCTATGATTTGGGTATCAAATTAAAGCATTTTACATGCAGATTATAAATACATATACAAGTTATATGTTTCAGTATGTGTATGAAGAGAAAACTCGAAATGTTCTACATCGCGGTATTGAAATTTTTCTTTGATATCTAAGCCGTGACAGAACTGTCATCGCTGACACGGGCCTTAGTGTGTATGAAACAGATACATTATATAAGTGTTTGTGGTCGAGTGGTACAACGCACGGCTGCTACGCAGCGGTCGTGGGTTCAATCCCCAGCTTGTGCCGATGAGTTTTTCGAAAAACTTATGTACATCATCATTTGATATCATCACAAGTGCTTTACGGTGAAGGAAAACATCATGAGGTAACCTGTTTGTGAGTTCCCATCAAGTATTGGGCCAGGGTTGGGACCACGCAAAACAGGCACGTTAGATTTCGAGTTGCGGAAAATAGCTATAACATAAAATTGAATAAAAATGGTAATAACATGTACCTATGTAAATAGTTTGCGAGAAACGAGACATTTAACCATATATGTATGCTTAATAAGTACATGATTGGTAGGTACGTCGGTTTGTCACCGCGAGATAGATTTTCCATCTTTTACTAACTATAAGAGGGATGGATAGTCTATTTTGTAGCGACTTACTGTCGCACTAATCATGTGCTAATGCCATGTACGTACCTCACTAATATCGAGGATTTCTAGATATGATTTGAATATCAGGCGAATGTACCTAACAACACAATAACAACAGCAATTGTGGATAAACAAAATTGCTATACGTACCATACAAGCGCATCAAAATTAAAACTTGAAATATGTTAAATAATAAATTGCATTCAGGCCCTTTTTTGCCTACGGCCCTTCGGTAATACGTAGACGTTCAGCCTTCGCATTTTCTCGAAATGAATCTGCGGCCCTGGGATCCGTTTTAAAGCTACATTTTTACATTGTATAGCGAAGGAGCGCTGGGCTCTGGTAGCGTGGTCTTCGGCCTCGTAAGCCGGCGCCTCTCTGGAGGACACTTCGGGCTACCAGTCCTACACGGAGTGCGGTCTACAACTTTCGCAAATTGTGGAAACGATCGTCGGCCCTGCAGCTCTCCGATTCGTTTTTATGCTACACTATTCCATCACGTGCCCTGATAGCGCTGGGCTCTGGCTTCGATTGTTAAGATAGTTAAGAAGGACGGTTGTACCGCGTGGACTCGCCCGTCGGGCCTCCAGTCCTCGGGCCTCGCGCCGAGCGCACCCCGATAGTGACGCTCCAAGTATTTGGCACAAAGCGGAGCTGAGCTTATTTAAATGCTGGGGTAGTTGAAAAAGCTTGGTAGCTTATTTTTCTCGCAGCTCCGTCTTTGGCCTTTCTTTAAATTTCTTAAAAGTGTCATGCTAGGGCACTCTTAGTAAAAGTCCACTACTGCAATTTGAAATTAGGGGATGGCTGTTATTAGACATTGATCTCTTTAATCATCCACAAGAAAAAATCGAAAGCAATAAAATTTGTGAAAACTAGGTACTACAAACAATCCTACAAGAACTGGGCTTTAATACCAAATAAGAATCTAAGCCCATTTCTTTTTCATCGTTGACTTTACGTTACAGAATAAAAAAATCCGTGAAAAATTTGAAATCGCCCGACACACAATTTTCAAATGGCCCGAAATCCTAAAGTACAGGTGTTAACCGTATAAGTTATACCCCAAAAAATAATAAAGAGTTATATTTTCAGAAAATAATTGTGTCTATACACTGAGTGATCTTTAAGTGGGTGAAACTCAAAACTTTCAGTGTGACCTATGTACTTCGATGGGCTATGTACTGGGCTCTGGTGGCTCGGCTTTCGGCCTCGTGAGCTGGCGCGCCTCTGAGGACCGCTTTTGGCCGTTGACTTTACGCGGAGCTCAGCTTTCGGTCTTCATTAGAGTTTGAAGAGAAATGTCGGGCTTAAAGACAGTTGACCCTTTGACCGCCACTGGCCGACAACTATACCAATGCAGTAGAAACTTACGCGGGATGCCGTAAAGTTAAATTTCGTTTAAATAATCACGTACGCGTGGCGTCTGGACCTCAGCATATTCCTTCGTCTGGCGGTCAAAAGGCTAAGAGGGACGGTTGTACCGTGTTGTCTCGCCCGTCGGGCCTTCGATCCTACGTGGATGTCGGCTTATTCAGACGCTGGGGTAATTCAAGAAACATGGTAGCTCAATTTTCTCATTGCTCGGCCTTCAGCCTTGCGCTAAAATACTTGCGAGTGACACGTTTGGGCCTTCGAAGTGATGGCCCGGGCCTCCAGGAGCTCTGCTTTCGGCCTCCTACCCTGAAGTTGGCGAGCCCCTTCGGAAGTTCGGACTCGCTTAACATAAATTTACATTAGTTTTGGAAACGTTCCGGCCCTCGCACGGAGTTCCCTACGGCTTCGCCCAAAATACCTGGGATGGGAACTCTTCGGGCCTCCGGAGCGAACGAAGCGCAGGGTCAGCCTTCCAAATTGTATCGAAATTTATAGAATCTTCAAATACACTAAAAGGTTTCAAATAAATTAATTAATAAAAAAAATTAAAAACACGACTGCGGTTTAAAAACGTTCTTAAAAGTAAAAAATAATTCCTTTTTCAGGTGAGCGTATCTGCATATAAGCGCTTGTCTATTACTTACGATATTTTGTTTCGATTGCAGTCGGGGAACCTTTCATTACGGAAAATATAAACATTATGAAGGTTCCCCGACTGCAATCGAAACAAAATATCGTAAGTAATAGACAAGCGCTTATATGCAGATACGCTCACCTGAAAAAGGAATTATTTTTTACTTTTAAGAACGTTTTTAAACCGCAGTCGTGTTTTTAATTTTTTTTATTAATTAATTTTTTGCCAGGTTGAAACTTCGGAGGGCCATCTGTACTGAAAAACGTCGCATGATACACGCGTAGAAACCTTATACCCCTTCCCTACTAGCGTGATCTTTGCTTTTTCGTATGTTTTTATTAGCGTCAGTATTTTAAAATGTATCTGTATTTTCACTCTTTAGATATAAGAATGTATCTTATTGTTCTGTGTGTAAAAAATTGTAGTTGTGCAATAAAGGTTTTTTTCTTTCTTTCTTCATTCTAAATTGTACGGATCTCTAAATAAAAACCTCGAAAAATAATAATTAAAACCAGACCAACCTTATATTTTTCAATGGTCTTCAAATACAGGTCCATTTCGAATCTCGGCAGGAACACAATGGTCCTTCCTTGGGACATGGCCAACAATCCCGCCATGAGACCCATAGCGTGAAACCATGGGTTCACCGTCAGGACTATGGGGTCGAAGGGGGGCTCCACTCTGGGACTGAAATAGAAAATACCAACACATTGAGAAAGAGAGATTCTTTTAGGATCGCTTAGGGTATCCGCTAGCTGACGCGGATTACCGTCTCGAGATCGGACGATCGTCTAACGAGAAATTGTATGAACAGCACTGCAATGGCGGCGCGTCCATACTCCATACAACCCGATTCCTATCGGCTTCCCTAAATTTTTCCCTCATTTATCAAACTCATCCAATATTATCTTTTTAATACATTCGTGTAACATTACCAATTCATCTGTACCTTTAATTAATTGAATAATCACATCATCAGCCTATGATAGTCCACTGCTGGACGTAGGCCTCTCCGATTAACTATGCGTATATTGCGTATAGACGCATTAGGAGGTAAATGCCCATAATCGCCACGCTGGGCAAGCGGGTTGGCGATCGCAGTAATGTGCCCACTATTATGACGCAGCTGCCCGTCATCAATCAAATCAAAGAATGGTCAGTGACACTTCAATCCCTTAGTCGACTCTTACGACACCCGCAGGAGGAGTTGGGGTGGTGACAAATGTATTCTTACTGCCACACGGCACCTGAATGATGCGAGCTACTATATCAAGAAAAGAGTTCAACCAATAAGAGCGTGTAAAGGAAGGGAACCCGGTTCGACGTGGGCTTTTTATTCCGATCTTATTCATTGATACGAAACGCACGCACACACATTCACAAACTCGCATTCATTCATAGTTAGAACTGCCCAAAATGGCCGCTAGATAAGCCAAAGATTGCCGAGTTATCGATAGATTCCGTTATAGTCGGGGGAAGAAAAGTTTTTGGTCACATTAAATCCTACAGTTTCGGAAGCTTTTTCTAATGAATATTTAGGGTATACAGATTCACACCATGCAATAATCCCCAGTGCCGCGCGAGAGCTTCTCATCCAGTCGAGGACTTGAAGGTCAATAATTGGAACAGCACGTTCAATAATTTCTACCCTCGTGATTATGCATTCATTCTATTGTTTCAGGTGATTTATAATTAAGGAAAAAAAAATCCCCAGTTTTTTCGTAAAGCTTATACAAAAAAAACTATACCTTAATTTTTTTTTCCTTATTTGATAAAAAATATAAATTACAAAATCATGCGCAATTCGAAAATTTGGTCATTGGACCAAAATAAAGATATAAACGTCTTAGTAACTTTTCTCCGCGGTGACACAGTTGCATCTATTTTTTTTTCACTGTTATTATTTTGTAGTAGTAGTAGTAGTAAAACACTTTATTGTACAGAAAAAAACAAATCATAACATGAAAAATAATCACTTTTAGAATAAGTACAAAGGCGAACTTATCCCATTAAGGGATCTCTTCCAGTTAACCTTTGAGCAGTTGAGGAGAACTAGATACAGAAGGCAGACAAACTTTGTTTTGTTTTGCTTATAAGACGTTTCAATGAAAACGTACAGCCACGATGATCTATTTCTTAGATAATATGTTTATTAACACGCAAAATAAAAATAAAATATTTGAAATATATTAAGTGCTTTACGAGCAATCGACATTAACAGCTATAATCTTAAAACGAATATTTTTTAAATCCCGCCTTCCCGCGCATGTGCCTACGATACGTGTGCGGCGATGCCGTGCGCTGTGCGTGAATGAGAGAGGTATAGTTATATATACAGGGTGTGGCCAATAATAGGATCTTTAAATTTAAGCGATGAATCTTTGGACTATACGCAATTACCTAGACCTTATCATAATGCTTCAAAGTTAACCAACTCTGAGATATAGCACTTCAAAGTTGCAATACATAATCAATGTATTTAACCATCGTTAAATTGTCGTTAACGATCGTTAGATGTCTTGGTACAAGGTGGTTTCTTGGTACCGAGGCGAAGTTTCATAATCTACTCAATCGAAACTAGTTCTTAAGCCCAGGTATAAAGAACAACTAATCGCGTGAGAACACGTTTATTTTGACAAGTATGTTTTAAAATTCTCCAAAAAGATGCCCTAGCAACAAAGAGGTTTTTACTTTATCATCGGAAGTTTACAATGTCAATAACACCTCGAAAAAGACAGCGAACCTAGCACATCTTGGGTTTGATTGCCGCTCGCGAAATTGTCGCGGCTACTCGTCTCGTTTTGATTGTATTGATTAAAAAAGCCGCGAGAAGGCCGTGAGTGACTATCAAACACAAGATGTGCTAGACCCACCAACGACTGTTTTGTACTGTAGAGGTTTTGATTTTTATTTGAATTCCAACAAATATGTTATACCTACTAGATTGTGCACCAAAAAACATAATTTAGCAAAAACGAGACTTATTTCAACACTAGATCCTAGAGTAGATATTTCTTTTTAAGCTAGGAACGGTCCTGGCGAGAAGTTTACTGCTGCTAGGGTGTCCTTGTCTAACGTCTTGTCGGATACCTAAAACAATCTTTTAGACTAGAAGAAATGGTAGAAAACTTTTTAATCATTACAATCGAAAAGAGGTGGGTATCTGCCAGTTGCTGTCTAACACAAGATTTGCTAAGCCGCACATGGCATATTTATAGCAGTCCCTTTGCTTTACCTAAGACAGGACAGTTATAAGGTAACCATAAAAACATCAGTTTCCGGTAAAACCGTGATCGGTCATTGGTTAATCAAGCTTTGTTATGAAGTAGCCATAGCGACGTCAGCATCCGTGTAACTCGCGGGATCGGTGATTGGCCACCCGAGTTTTGTTATAATGTAACCATAGCAACGTCCGCATCGTTGTTGAACATAGTTCGGCAAAATTCGTTGATAACGAATCAAGCTTTGTTGTAATGTAACCACAGCAACATCAGCATCCGTGGAATTCGCGGACTCGGCCATTGGCTAACTGAGTTTTGTTATTATTTAACCATAGTAACGTCTACGTCATTGGTGAACAGATTTCGGCAAAATTCGTTAATAACGAATCGATCCCGATCAGTACTGTGTACCGACTAATTTACGAAATGCAACAAGTGACTCAACAATCCCGGTTCGCGACTGTACCTTCTGTTTGACAATGACAACATCACTCGGCCTGTCCTTTTCTTTTTTCGTCTCTTTTTAATCAATATAGTCCAATAGGGACGGGTAGCCACGAGAAAGCCAAGCCCCCGGATACTTACACAATCGTTTTATAAGCTATTTGTCCCGTGTTTTGTTTGGCCATGGTCATTTCAATAGAAAGGGACACAATTCTGACAGGAGTCATCTCACGAAAACCGTTTTTGTTTTACTCTTTAGTGCACAATTTAGTAGTGGTATCTTTGCATTCGAAGCCATAGACCATGCAGTTATAAATGCGAACTTTTTTATGTGAAGTCACTTTCTCTACTATTACAACATAATGACAATTTACGTCAACTTGTTATATCAAAACATTACCAAAAATAATAAAATAAATTATAAAATTGCGAATTGCGATGCACACGAAGCACATAATTAATAAGAAAAGTAAGCCAATCATTGTGTAAACCAGTTGTCAACGAATATTATCTGAGTTGATAATAGAACCAACCACTATTGTTGTCATCTCAAAGCAACGTATACCAAATGCAGTTCTGACTGTGACCTGTGGGTTTTCACTTCCAACCAGATTAACAGTGAAATTCTTACTTAGTTTCGACAAGATCCTGTTCTCAGTACGTGTTATGTCGTGTCAGAGTGGAGTCAAATAAAGAAGCAGATCGTATCGTCGACATCATCGTAGTCGTGCCTATGTCTACAAATTCAATTAATTTAAGTGCAAGTTGAGTGGTTAAGAGTTCACCCGGTGAGATATGTATGTGATTAGTGCACTATTTTTGTTGTAACCGTTTACTTAATAAATTGTTTTGAAGTCACTTTATGGCGTTTTACTAATTTAGTTATTTCGTCAGTTCACACCTGATAATTGAGATTGTGATCTGTTACGTAATGTTGAAAAAAGTGACAAAGTAATCAATAAGTAGATAGGTATGTTTAATAAGCAATACTGATTCATTTTGATTCAATAATACGCGAAACCGATAGTACCTAAATGTCAATGTCAAATGTTCGACTGGACACATAACGTCTGCAGTACATTGCTGGGTCGATTAACTTTGTTAGAAAAATATAGAAAATGTATTTTTCTTTTTAATTAATTAAAACCATTTGGAGTTAATTACTGATTAGTTAAAGGGTCTATGTTTTCATTTATTGCTCTTATTACAGGCCACACCCTGTATACATTTTTGAATAATTGTAACACCTCATTTTGCGTCGGGAATTAAATACAGGCCCCTAATAGGTTACAAGTTGTATAGGTGCCTACTTTAATCGTCAGTTCAAAAACTGCTTAATACCTATTTATTTTACCACTAATTTTTATTTAAGACGTTTCTACTTCTTTCCTACGAAATTCCTTCTGTAATTTGACGAACCGCCCTGTCTACATAGTACCCCACCTACGTTTATCCGCTGCCCTGCGGCCGGCCGCGCATTTATGACGTCAGCGCCGCTCCGATTTATTTTAACAATAACCATTTCGAAAATTGTAGGAAATGCTTAGAGTATACGAAGGGGATTTTTTTGGTATTGTGCCACAACTAATTATTGACAAGAGGTACATTAAAAAAATAAAATGTAGAATTAATGCGCCTGCACGTAAATCAGTTAAAACTGTAAAAAAAATAGTTAGCATTGAGTCACTGACGTAATTTTTTCTTTGGATGAGTATAATAATTGTCGGGTCATTATAGTAAAAAATCACCATTTGTTTAATTTCTGTTTGATTGTTATGAATTTTAAAAATAATTTTATTTTTTCTGACTATATCTACGATTATTCAGTGGTGACTTTTTAAAATATTGTCTTAAATATTCAGTTAGGCCCCTCGGATAATAAATCCCTACTGTAGGATTTATTGTTTCTTTTTATTAAACAATTAAATCTTAATATTGATTTTATGAAAAAACCTCCACACATTTATCAGGGATAATTAGATTCATATATTCACAAAACGACGTTTTATCATATTCCTGAAATAAATATACTGTAGGATTTAATGTAATTTTCTCGAACAAGTTAAAGTTTAGCTCCCGGACTATTATTTGAATTGATACTTTAACATGTACAGTACTATAAGGTCTATTTTTTCGGGCCAAAACCACGCGCAAAACGACTAACACTTAAGGAGTTATAAATATTAGATGTCATATACCAAAGAAAAACGACCAAGATCACCTATGTCCGAGGTGGGGAAAGCTGAGTACGTGGGTTCGATCCCCACCTCGGACATAGGTGATCTTGGTCGTTTTTCTTTGGTATATGACATCTAATATTTATAATTTATATAGTATTAAGTAGTGTGACTACTGGAGAAAAATTAAAAGTACAAATCAAAAGATTTAGTTAATAAATAATTTGATTTGTGGTTTCGCAATATGTTCACTTAAGGAGTTGTTTGGTGTTACACGATTTTGGGAAAAATAGGATCGAAACTTCCCTTGGCAACCATTATGATGCCCACCGCTGCAAAGTGGAGCAAAATAGAAAGACAAGGTTTTTTGCTCCGAGCTGCCCTTCGAAAATTTTCACGCGCTGCCACTGAGGAACGGTGCTAACTGGTGCGGGGTTTTTTTTTTTATATTGGCACAACAAAGTGGTTCCACTCCACCTGATCGTAAGTGAAAAGTGGAGCCCAAATCGCGGCGGCAACGAACAGGAGACGGATTTTAATACTAAGCGGAACCCGCGAGCGTGCGCACCTGCTAATTGAGGCACTTAGGCATTCGTTTTATTGTTACAGCCAATTACTTGTCAGTATCCGTAGTGACCCTGCTGCTTACGAAGCTGGAGGTTTCTTATTTGAAGCCCCGCGAGGACATTTATTTTTCTTTTTTTATTTGAAATGGGTTTACTCATGGCCACATTGGCCACAGACTAGCTACGTAATTGGACTAATAGATGCTTTCGGTACCAAAACGTCTCAGACGTGGCCGATTAACTTGATAAAGCGTAGCAGGTAAAGTAAAAGAATAGTTAAATGCATGATGTTGTTTCTAACGATAAAAATCAGTTGCTATGTTAACCTGGGCGCGTTTTCCTGCCTTTCATGGTTTACCATGTGAATTCGAATTACTGTTTATACAAGGTGCCCGTGAGGAAACGGAAAAATTTTAACAGCATATTCCTGAGACTAAAAGAAGCAAAAAATGTTAAGTGAGTTTTGGTCAAATCTGCAAAACGAAAATATTTTTTTTTAGTTTTTTTTGATGTTTTGAATGAAAGAAAAGGATTTTATCAATGAAACTATTGCGAAAAATGCACTTTAAAAGTTTTTTTTTATTTGCTAGGTAATTAAAGATTTTGTTTGTTCATTTGATTTCTGTCAATTAAGTGTGACAGGACTAAGACAACATGGTAACAAAATCGTTTCCTAAAATGCGTTTATCATAGCGTAACGGGCTAAAACGGTTTTAGGAAAAAATATAATTTTCTCTTAAAATAGACTCAATCCAGAAAACTTCATATGACATTTTTAACTTCAAATTTGGTCAGAAATCCGCTGTTGATTTTTTACCCTTCCTCATGGGCACCGTGTATATGCGACGATAGGAGCTGCCAGCTCTCTGGTGGCTTCAAGCAGACGCTTTGATATATCAAATGATCATATTAGCTTAAAAAAATATACCTAGTGTAATAACTCATATTTTAGAAATAACACTAGATATGGGCCTATGGACTGATGAACGTAGAACGTTGAAATGAAATATGAAATAGGCGTAGGTTGGCAAAAAGTATTCTAGCAAATCGTGTGACCTGTCGGTTTTCAGATTCATATTTTAGAAAGGTCAAAAAATGTTTTTTTCGTGTACAATTTTTTATTAAACAGATCTCAAATATTTTTGTTACACTGTGTACCGTTCGTCAGTAAAAAATGTAAATAAATATGGCGGACTGTCTATGGCATTTGACGTCTTTGACACAATTTATTGTATTTTTGTATTTTAAAGACAAACGAGTCTTAATCGAAACGTCAGGATATAATTAAACGTAAGTTTACGCGATTAAGACCCGTTTTTAAAATATGAGTGATAATCGTCTTTGACATATCGTTGGGGATATTGCAATTTCGCGTAACTAACAAATTCACATCATCAACCTATCACAGTCGTAGGCCTCTCCTACTAACTATGCGTATAGACGCATTAGGAGGTAAATGCCCATAATCACCACGCATGCGGCATGCGGATTGGCGATCGCAGTAATGTGTCCACTATGATGACGCTGCTGCCTGCCATCAATCAAATCAAAGAATGGTTACTGACACTAATTCATCCCCTTAGTCGACTCTTACGACTCCCGCGGGAAGAGTTGGGGTGGTGACAAATGTATTCTTACTGCCGTCACCACACGGCTAACAAATTCAATTAGTGTCAATTTGAGTGTCAATTGTGTGATATTTGAACTCTATTTGCTTTGGTAGTAGGCTTTTGTAGGTATATACCTACTACCAAATTGTTTTGACATGTAAAATTGTTATCACATTTTTACCAATAAATGAATTTGAATTAGTTACGCGGTATTGCAATATCCCTGACGATGTATCGTGAAACGCGTTCACAGATACATATTTACGTTAATACTTATAAATATGATTACTTTTAACTAAAGAATGTATGTGAACTCAAGGTGCAAGTTTTAGTTCATTTGGTCACATTTTTGTATTGTTTTGATGAACCGACGAATGCTAAAGTTGTAGACTGATGAAGCGATAAACGTTACCGGGCCAATCAACTTTTCGATCGACATATTTTCTGTCTGCCGCGTTACTTTTCATGAATTTACAAATGTACGTCAATTAATACTATACACATATTTACAATGACCAACAGTTGGAACCTAAATGTATTGATGTGAACTTGTGTGGCGTCTAACGCATGTACAATTTATAAGCATTTTTTCTAGCAAACTTGATGAAATTGTCACCTGAGCTGCGGGACAAAATACTGTCGATCAAAAAGTTGATTGGCCCATCTACGCTCTACGACAAGGCGTAAATACTTATTCAACAGCCTCTCAACACCGTCCCCAAACGACAAGCGCAGCAACGACAGTCCCACCTTCGTGGGATGCGGCCCGGCCACAGCTGCAGTAGCGGAAACACGGGAACAGCCACACATACTCCAGGAGGAGTATCGTTTGTATATTCAGTTCAGTTCATACTTACTGGCAAAAAGTATTCAAACAATTCAGATGTGTCAGCATAACTCCTTTCGGCAGACCAGTGGTCCCTGACGAATACAAAATGAACGCCAAATCTTCCTGACCCATCACGTCAGTAGCTTTAAACTCCTCATATTTCACATTATTGTTCAGTAAGTCGTTGTATGAATTTTCTCCGTAAACGATGACTTTTTGTATGTGCCGTAGTGATTTGAATGTTTTTCCGTGGGTTTTGAAGGCTGTTACTGAGCAGATGATGAATTTAGGCTTCGATATTCCTATTACGTGTGTTATTTCGCCTGAAAAAATTGAATAATCGAATAATTTTCGGTGTCTAAGTTTGAGAGTAGTTCTATGCGATTATTCCGTCGCACCAATCAAGTCATTACCATTTCCAAATTATTGACGAACTGCGTATTAATAGTGGAGTCATTTTCAGTTATCTTGTAGCAGACGCATGTTTATCTGCTATTCTGGCATAATAGTCTAGTTTGCTTTTATAAAACGGAAAATAAAGTGGTGATGGTAATGAACAATAAAAACGCATAAAAATAGAAACACTCTACAAGAGTTTCTTCAAATTACGTATTTAAAAAAAAATAAAGAGACCAAGCTAAACCTATTGCGTGTGTAGCATGTGCGTGTGGTTGACGTGCACGCAATAGGTTTAGCTTGGTCTCTTTATTATTTTTTAAATACGTAATTTGAAGAAACTCTTGTAGAGTGTTTCTATTTTTATGCGTTTTTATTGTTCATTACCATCACCACTTTATTTTTCACCACATATTATGTAAATGTCATATTAGATAGCACACCGCTTGTAGGTTACGCGCACGTGCAAGCCACGCAATCAGTGTGTCATCTAATATGACATTTCCTACGCTATAACGGGCACTCCATTGCTGTACATTATATTGGTGGCAAACAAACACACGGCCCGTCCAATGGTAAGCGGTAACCTTATCCTCTGGACGCTGGTAATAGGATAAACAGTATTTTTTACATTTAGTGCCTTTCGCCATGGTGTAATAGGGGCCAGGGAATGCCATGATCACTTAAATGCGATTCAGTTTAGGTTTCGCTTGAAAGTTTTTGACAATTATTCTATGGAACTGGCACATAGCGATTCAGAGAAGATCCAAAAAAAAACATTAATTTCGGACAATTAAATCCATATGGTGTTAGTTACAAATGGTGCCTTAAATAATTATGGATGTTAGTACTTAAGCTAAGATGTTGAGAGGTCCAGTGCCTTGTAACTTGTAACAAGTGGAAGTCTCTTTTTAACACTATTAATTAGATAAGGACTTCCGCTTGTGTTCCAAGTTAAAAGCTTTCGAGAAATAAGCCCCAGAACGCATCGATGCGATGATTCACATTACAAAGAGAATCGCATGAAATTGCATTCAGACCAAACGAACATTCGCTCTTCTAACCCCCCACTCTACGAAATTCGTTACATAAAACGTGATTGGTTGATTTCGTCGAGCGGGGGATAGAACAGCGAATGCTCTTTTGGTCTGAATGCACCTGTAGTAGATCCTGGTAGGTGGTGGTAGGTGAAGTGACTGACCTTTTGTATAATTCATATTGAAGGTAGTCAGTACAGCACCGGATAGTATTGAACCAATCACAGAGCTCCAAAACTCCACTCGATTTTCCGTACATAGTCCGATCACGTCTCCCTTTCTGACGCCTAGCTGCGTGAGGGAGACAGCGAGATTCATGGAATGCTGCGCGATTTGGCCATAGGTTGTGACTTCGTTTGTTTTACCATTTATCTGAAATTTAACAGATATAGTAACACAGTATAATATATTTTAGTAGTAACTAACTTTGGCCGTGTGGTGACGGCAGTAAGAATACATTTGTCACTACCCCAACTCTTCCTGCGGGTGTCGTAAGAGTCGACGATTGAAGTGTTACTAACCATTATTTGATAAAAGATTGATGATGGGCAGCAGCGTCATCATAGGGGACATATTACTGCGATCGCCAATCCGCTTGCCCAGCGTCGCGATTATGGGCATTTACCTCCTAATGCGTCTATACACATAGTTAATAGGAGAGGCCTATGTTGAGCAGTGAACTATCATAGGCTGATGATGATGATGATGAACTAACTTTACTACATATGGACTCGAAATTGTCTGAAAATAAATCATTTTAATTTTATTTTATAGTGTTAAAATAATTATATAGGCAGTCAGCTTCCGTAGCCTAGTTGGTAGTGACCCTGCGTACGAAGCTGGAGTATTCGGGTTCGAATCCCGGCGAGGGTATTGTTTGTGTATTTATTTATCACAAATATATGTTGCTTGGTAATTTTTTATCTGGTCTATATGTATAATTTAAGTATCTTTATGTATCTACACTCTGACTCTGGACTCGGTGGATGCAGCTAGGTCGCACCCATCCGGCCAAAGCTAAAGTGGAAGTCTATTGAGGAGGCCTATGTCCAGTTGTAGACGTCCTATGGCTGATGATGATGATGATGTATCTATATTTGTTATAACTTATCCACTCACTTGCTTCATGTAGCTTTTGTTACATGTAATCACTCTTATTTTACATAGACATAGAGTCTATTGCAAAAATCAAAGCAAGTGAGTGGCTAAATTATATCGTCGCTTGGTACGCTTGGTAGAACTAGGTCGATTTGTGTAAGATGTCCTCAAGATATTTATTTATCTATAGTCTGTCAAACCAACTTTGGCAGTAACAGTACCATGAGATGCCGCGGCGTTAATGCCCTGGCCACGACATTGGTCTAAAGGTGCGGTTAAACTAAAAGAGCATTCGCTGTTCTAACCTCCCACTCTACGAAATGCGATCGGTACACAAAACGTGATTGGTTGATTTCTTAGAACGGGCGCTAGAGCAGCGAATGCTCTTCTGGTTTAAACGCACCTTACTTAAGGCGACCAGCGGCGAGCGAATCTATGAGTTGGAGCGGGATGCCGATATGGATAGAAAGTAAATGCGCGTTAATAACGTAGCGACAGCTCATGATAGGGCTTTGTAGCCTAGCTTGTAAGATAATTAATTAAAAAAACATCGAGTAAGTTACAACGTATAAGCATCTCCGAGACTATTATTATAAATAAGTAGATATTTCCATCTATTTACTCTCTTATCAAGTTATCACAGTAAACAATGATAAATACATAAGTTTATGTAAACAATGATAAAATACTTATATGCGATTACAGTCTTAATTACGAAAGGCCTAAGTATTAGATTAGTTGCTATACTTATCTTACGAGTACGAGAATGAATATATAGTAACCTAAGGTCTATAACCTACCTAAATAAAACAAATGTTTCACTTGGTTCCACTTATCCCGCAGAATTTTTTTTCATAGTAAATGTGGGCGTTTTCACAAACCGTTATTGAAATCA
Organism: Thaumatotibia leucotreta; assembly: GCA_025490895.1. Lineage (NCBI taxonomy): Eukaryota > Metazoa > Arthropoda > Insecta > Lepidoptera > Tortricidae > Thaumatotibia > Thaumatotibia leucotreta. Next base: position 25,463 of record JALPQI010007790.1, on the reverse strand, counting down.
CCTTATGTTATTTAATTCGGTCAAGTTCAGGCTTATTCGACTCAGAATCACGAGCTCATTCGATTCTGTTAGGAGAAAAAATATGTCCCATAATTTTCATACAATTTTCATTCCTTCCATTACGCTACCGCCTTTGAATTGAACATCTATAAAAAAACGGTATCGTAATGGGAAAACATTTTGGGACATTTTTTTCTCCTATTACAATCGAAAGAGCTCGTGATCCTGAGTAGAACAAGCCCACAACTGTTTGTGAAAACGCCCATGTACAATATGAGCTCAAAGTGGGTCAATGAGCTATGGAGAGGGTTTCTATGAATATAACTAAAGTCACCGACATTGCCCTCCGGATTAGCAAGCTGGCAATGGGCAGGCCACATTGCACGCAGATCAGGGTGCTTAGCCAAGTTGCCAATCGCTAGCGCTTCATCGTTAATCGCAGCTAACTGTCTTTGTCGCACTAATATGAAAGAGTGACAGAGAGGGAAAACTACGTTACGCTACTAAGCGCTAGCGATTGGCATCTTGGCTAAGCATCCAGATGGCCGATGGGGTTGAAAAGTGCTCGAGTGGAGACCATGGTTTGGTAAACGCAGTGTAGGCCGTCCACCTACTAGATGGACAGACGACCTTATGAAGACAGGGAAACGCTGGAGGCAGGTCGTTTCCACCGGTGTATGTGATTGTGAAGGTTCAAAGGGGAGCCCTAACCTAACCTAACAGTTTATTTGACATCCCGTCAGGGCGCTTACCATCGTCCCGCACGATCTGGGGTTCCAAACATGCGAGGACGTTGGCACTGACGAGCGCCTGTCGCAGGATGTCATTGATAGCGGAGTGGCGGGGCAGGCGACCCTGGCCCGAGGAGCAGACTAGACCATGATGGCTGAGGCGATCTGCGGGGCTTCCACACGATACGCAAGTACAGTTTATGTCTATAAATACAGGATGGCCCATTCAAATCGGTCAGCATGGGAAAGTCTGAAACTATACGACATACGAAGATTTGTTCTTAGGAACCATGTAACCGATTTTGATACTGCATTCATAATATTTGAAAAATAAATTGTACCCAGCTAGGGAATCGAACCCGGTTGTTATGAAAAAATAAACTTATATTTTTTTCTATTCAGATATCGTTTGTGTTATGCATAATGGTCTTAAGCAGTAAATGTCTCTAAGAAACATGATGTCTAAAATGAATGTCTAAATTGATTGATAAAAATTTTATAAAGATTGATTGATTGATTAATGGAATTCATTGTTTACACGTACCTAAATTTATTTCACTAGGTGTTTATTGTGTAAATCTTAAGAAAATAAGTTATTTTTTCATATTTATCAACGCAGTTGTCCTTATTATTAAGATCGATGACATGGTTCCTAAGAACAGATTTTCGTATGTCTTATATGTAATTTCAGTCTTACCTACCTATACTGATTTGGATGGGCCACCCTGTATATCTCCAAGCCAAACTAGAGCGACGCAGGCGGGGATCCAGGATTACCCCCATTTGCCCCTCTTTAAATCCGCGCTTCGAAATTACCTTACTCGAAGATATCATTATCAAAGTGGTTCTTTAATTTATGTTGTATACGCACTACTACTCGCAAATTTATTTCGTATCAAAGAACGAGTTTCTCACGACCTTTGTACCAAAATACCTATGATATTACATATAAATCGTTGTCAACATCAAAGTGAAGGTCACTATTTAAATCAAGACACGAGTATATCGAATGTTCTGATAATTATGAGCAGCTGACATTGATTGTCAACATCATTCATTATTAACCTATCTCGGTCCACTGCTGGGCAATTTAAACAGTCCAGGGTGCTTAGACAAGCTGCCAATCGCTAACGCTTAATCGTCAATCGTAAACGAAAAGCAGCTAACTGTCTTTGTCGCACTAATACGAAAGAGTGACAGAGGGAAAACTACGATACGCTACTAGCGTTAGCGATTGGCAACTTGGCTAAGCATCCTGAAATGTTATTGACTAAACTAGTGTCACTCCCTCGTCCTCACTTAATCTATAGTTGCCTCACTCTAAAAATGATCTTTTGACATTTAGGATTCAAAAAAATTCTAGCTGAAAACATTTTTTTTCATCTCGATTTGTGGCTTTTCTAGCTGAAAAAAAAATTTCTAGCTGAAAAAAAAAATTCTGCTAGAAAAACCACAAATTGAGATGAAAAATTCTAATGCAAATTGTATGAAAATTGAAAATATATTTTTCACGTTTAATTATTTTATGCTTATCGATTACATACCTATCCAGCGCCAATAGTTTCCTAGAGGTCAACTTACAGCAATGTACAAACAAGCGAAAAATTAAAGAAAATAGTTTTCATACATTTATTATGGGATTTTTTTTATTGACATCACAGCACAATTGTATATACAATCGTTTTTTTGGGGCATTTTTGAGCTCGCGTTAGGGTGCATTCAGACCAAACGAGCATTCGCTATTCTAACCCCTACTCTACGAAATTTAATCGTTACACAAAACGTGATTCGTTGATTTCGTAGAGTGGGGGATAGAACAGCGAATGCTCTTTTGGTCTGAATGCACTTTTAGACGTCCTCGTTTAAAATGGTCGCAGATATATATCCCTACATTTATTTTACCCTTATACGTTAAGTCCAAATTTATAATCACAATTTTATTGAAACTGGTATTTTGGAACGCCGAATATGCCTCGGTTAAAGGTGCGTTCAAACTACAAGAGCGTTCGCTGTTCTAACCTCCCATTCTACGAAATTCGATCGGTACACAAAACGTGATTGGCTAATTTCGTAGAACGGGCGCTAGAACAGCGAATGCTCTTTTGGTTTAAATGCACCTTTATAATTAATCATTCCATAAATTAATTATAATTAATTCCATAAATTATAATACATGGGTATGGGTTTTGTATTTAAAACAAGGTTTTTTAAGTCAATGTCAAAGTCACTTCCAAATCAGCATAATATAAGTTAGTATTTTATTCTTATTTAGATATTTTACCTACTATTTTAATTCCATCATTGTTTCTTTAAAATACAGTGGATTAACATACAGATTTTTTGAATGTGTTATATTAATTATGAGTGACTACTTGCTGCATACAATGGTGGAATATTGACCCCTGTTAAAGAGACCTTGATGCTTAGCCAAGTTGCCAATCGCTAACGCTTAGTAGCGTATAGTAGCTTTCCCTCTCTGTCACTCTTTTATATTAGTGCAACAAAGACAGATAGCTGCCTTTCGTTTACGATTGACGATTAAGCGTTAGCGATTGTACTTGTCTAAGCACCATATCTCTTTAAAAATCGGCCAAGAGCATGTCGGGCCATGCTCAGTGTAGGCTTCCGTAGCTAGTCAAAAACGGCTGGGCCAATTATGTTCGAAATAGTTTTATTTTATAGTTTTAGATTATAGAATACCTATTCTATAATCTATGTATATATGTTTTTATTAATATTTTAAACCCACAGATCAAAAGATAGAGGAGGGAAGAGAGCCACAATTTTTTTATTCTGAAATGGTTATCTTATCTCCAAAAATATTGTAAGAATTTTTTTCTTTTGGGACTCTTATTCTTTTTTAAACACCTATTCAACTATACACCACAGATAAGTAATCGATTCTTAAGAAATCTTAATCAATTAGAGCTTGTGCATAAATCACACGAGGTCTATGGGGGGGAGAGGATCCAGGAAAAAATCACGAAAGATCACGGGGATGGGTATGTACAAGGACCTCACGGTCCTCACGTGTATTTTTCTACGATGACCAAACTAAGAAATATTGTGAATTTTGCGGAGAGAAAAATACACGTGAGACCGCTAGGCTAGGGGGTTTCGTAGCCAAGAAAATCACCAATCATCACCAGGGGGGAGCGGGGGGTCAGTAAGTAGCAGAAAAAACCTCGCATGATTTATGCATGAGCCCTATATGTTGCTGGCAATATAAAGTCCTTGAACAGAAAAGTGCCATTTTGTTCCAGGGTAGAAAAAAGCCGTATTCGAATAGGTGGTGTGAAATTTTTTTTTTCTCGTGAGTTTACCTCAACTTAATCACCTCTGCTATTGTTACATACTGTATAATTATTTATTTTATGCACTGTAGTGTGTATAAAAGAAATACAGTGAGTCTATTTTTATACAGGAAGTCTATAGATAGATACATTGCAAATATCGTGATTGATACAAAAATTATGAAAACCAATCATGACTAAGGAACAATTATTGGTGATAAAATATAAATAACAAAGCCCTCACTGTGATTCGAACCTGGGAGCTCTAGCTTTGTAAGCACACTCACTACGAACTATAGTACCTACAGAGACAAAAATAATCACCAAATAAAAAACCTTGGTGACTTGGTGCCCGCGAGATGTACGGATTAAATAAGTTCGATTAAAAAAATGGATGTCGATTCTCGGTTCTCAGAGATATATAGTATCTAGTAACATACATACAAAAGAAGGCAGTAAGAACCTCCTCCTGTTTTGAAGGCGGGTAATAATTAAAATTAATATCAAGAGACATTCACAGTTTCACACTAATCGACCTATAGGTACTCTTATTGAAAAATGCATTTAAAAATCCAAACTAGGTACTTAATGAATCAAAACAATGTAAATCACTATATTTCCTTGTTATACTACGAGTATGTATATTTGCTAAAACTTATTTTATACTCGTAGTTTTCAATAAAAAGATACTGCTAGATTGTTTACCTTTTTTAAAATACCTAACCAAACAGAGTATAAGTCCCAATGAAGTAAACTCAATTGATTTTATTTTGTGAAGTTGTAACTAGGAAACGACATACAAGATAATATAATAGATAGAAATGTATACAAACATCCATGACTAAAGAACAAATATTTTTGTGATAGTAGGTATACATAAAGATATCACCGAAATTCGAACCTAGAACCTCCAGCTTCGCAGGCAATTCCTAACTCCCTACCGACTGAGCTAAATATATACCTTTAAAACAAAGATACATAAACTACAAACTACTAAGAAAACTAGTCAAGTTCTTAACCTTTGCATGTAGAACAAAATAGAACCAGGAAAAATATACTCTTAATTATTTCCTACTTACGATTTTTCCGTCTTCATACACCATTAACTCGTTCAACAAATATTCTCCTACATGCAAATGTGATGGCACTTGTATGTCCGTAGGTCCGTATATATATTTCGAGTTTCGCAACATTTTTTTGACGTAAAATATATGTGTTCACTGTACAACGGTTGGAAGGACACTGAAGAATTGAAGATGTATAGTTGATGTTAGTGGTTTGCGTAATGAACTAATGATATAAAATGCTGATTCATCAAAACATAGGTGATAGGGGTATACTGAGGTAAAAACAACGTTTGGCATGATATTCATATTTATTTTTACTTATACATTTTTAATATATTTATTTTCAAACCTACAATTTATGTACATACAGGGTGGAAAAGGAAGACGTTCCTTCCCGCTACCGACCGAGTCTACCGACCATTACGATGAACTTTCAGTATGGGAACAACATCGAAATATTAAAAAAAAATTAACCCCTCATACAAAGTGAGTGATTAGTTAGAGTTCAATAGTATGGAAAAGTCAATTTTCCATGTACGCTTTCGATGTTGGTCCCATACTGAAAGTTCATCGTATTGGTTGGTAGAGTCGGTCGGTAGCGGGAAGGAACGTCGTCCCTTTCCACCCTGTATATTAAATCTGACGAATCTACTTGACGTAACCTATAGCTAAGATTGGCCCTTATGGCATTGTACCAAGGATGCTGGCGGCATTTCCTCGCTGTATCGCAATACTGATGCGTTGTGCGCGGAAGTCGCCAGCTCTTCGGTCTTTAGTTACATCAATATTTATTTCATTAATACAGAAATGCAGAAATTCGCGCAATCATAGTAAAAACTAAATTATTTAGTTTTTTTTGTATTATGCAGTGTCTTCATTCATTGTAGAGACGTCAGCCGACCTTAGCCAAGGTGCCATTCATCAATCGTATACGATAAGCGATAATAAATGTATGAGAATGGCAGATTCGTACGAAAAGTCACGTGAACATTTGCATGGTACATTATTGTGGGTATAGGTATTGGCTGTTGTCTTTTATATAATAAGAATAGTTGCTTTGTGATTGTCACTAAATTGTTAATTTTCTATTTTATTATTATTGTTAGAATCATGACGATTAGAGACCTTTTACATCTCTAAATCTTACTTTATCTTTATTCTGACAACTAGAGGACCTTTACATCTCTAGTAGTATAGATATAGATGCTTAATAATATTGTGAACTTGTACAATAATTATTATTTTTAAAAATGTCTATAATAATCATTTTTTTATGTAATAAATTCTTTAATGCATGTTATTAAATTTAAATAAGATGTATTATTATACTGTTTTGAAAAAATAAGTCCACCTGAGTTTCTTACTGGCTCTTCTCAGGAACGGTGTAGGGTTTGAACCAGTAGTAGATTTTTTTCTCTCTCTTGATAATGTTAGACGATTCGAAAATGCTTATTAATAAGCTTACTTGAATAAAGAATAGTTTGAGTTTTGACTTTTGACTTGACTATGGTCACGTGACTTAGCCGCCATCTTGGCTAGGTGGTATAATAGAATATCTAAGTCAGGTGTCCATCAGCCCCTTTGTGGCGAATTTGGACTCTCTTCTCATTTGAACTGTCTGTCCTTGAGGTGATGTAAGATGTGTTATCTCACTCACACAAACATGGCGCCCGTACACCTGAGCTTAAGGCCATGCCATACGAGTATTGTGTGCGCATGTGCGTTACATGCGCGTTGTAGCAAATATTTAATTGGACGATTGTGGTAGACACACGTCTTTGAGTGGCTTAAGGTTGTAGTACCTTCGAAACACTACGTACAGATGTCGCTAGTGATTAGCTTCACAATACCATTGACTGAATTCGCTGTTATCGACGGAAGGTCGTCTGGTGTAATTGGAAGCACGTTGGACCGGCAATCCAGAGGAAGCGGGTTCGTATCCCGTGACAACCAGAGTCTTTCGCAGTTGATTTTTTCTATAGTAAGCACATCTGTTACGACATTGTGGGAAATATTTAATACACTTGCTGTATAAGCGCGCCAATGCTTGCGTGCGTAGCGGGAGTAATAGAAAAGTGGAATTCCCTAGGGAGTAATAGGAATTTCTGTACGTCATTTAATAAATAGTTATGTCTTAAAACTTATTTTTGTCAGCAAGTGTAATGAAAAACATTGGTCGGTAAATAAGCGGAATACTAACTCGAGTCATAAAAGCCAATGTACTATTAAGCCAATGTACAACAATGTACTATTATGTGGCTGGCGCATAATAAGAAGCCTACGGCTCGTTTCATAATAATATCACACGCGTGTTTAATGCCCAATTATGTACAGTCACATACATAACTTTATCTACATCCATATCATAATTTAGAATGCCAATTTACTTTTATTTTCATTGATATCCACTAAGTAAAATACCTCTAAATATACCTATCCAAATCAGTTGAAATCACTCAATTTGTGTAAAAATATCCTACAATAAATATTTATTGAAAATAAAATCAAGAAGTTGACTTTATAACATTAATTTATTGACAAAGATAGTTTAATGTTAAAATTTTGATGCATTGTACTTTAATGTTAACATTATGATACGGGTAAGGCCGCGGATTTTGACGAATGTGACACAGACATAACATAAAAAAAAAATACGTTACGTTACTATAAAACGCAACGAAAGTTACTATAAAGCTCAGCTCATACTAGTATGAACTCTGATTAAATAAAGGTCGTAAAAAAAACATATTTTTATCACTAAATAGTTGTTTTAATCAGATATAATAATCAACCCATATAATGTAATTTCTCATACTTAGTAATTACTTAAATTAACAGTATTTATAAATGTTTTAATGCCATAATCTTTGGAACTAAATAAACTAAATAAATCACCATAAATGCTTAAATGGAAATTGAACTGTTATTAATTAACACTATTAAACGCGTTAATAAATTATACTGTATTTCATTAGCCCTAGGGGGGTAAAATTACCCACTGGAAACAGCTAATTACTTAAAAAAACGCAAATCAAAATACCTAAATAACAAAATAATTTGATTTGTTTCGCAAACACTTGTTACAGTATGCTGTCATTCAAAATCTAATAAAACTCATTGAAATCAGTAAATTTCTGTGTGCACTTCCCTTTACCACATATTTTCGTTACGTAACATAAAAAATACGTTACGTTTTGTTAAAATGTAACGTATTCGTAACATAAGTGTAACGTATATTTGAAAAAAGGTTGAATATCTTGGTAAATAATTGCAATCTGAACATAATAATACATGCTACTGACGTTTGAAACTAAACCCTTTCGTATGAAAAAACAGCCGTTTAATAATAATCACTACTTACCGTAAAAATCACACTACCACTTTAGACGTTTTTTGCTAAAACTTTCGCCGCGTGCACTGTGACAACCATTTGTTAACGAATTAATGGGAGTGAGTGTGCCTATGGGTGTTGCCCTACTAGAATAAGAGTTCCTAGTGTCGATAAACAAATTTCTACCAACATTGGGTTAAATATGACCTTAAAAAAGCGTTACGAAAGTATCGTAACATAAGTTTGGAATTGGTGACCCAAAAAGTAAAGGGAAAGAAAACAGTAAAATTGTTCACATATCATAAGTCCTTAATGAACGAAGCAATCGTTTATCATTCTAATTTGGTTTAAAATCAAACATTTAATGCTGACAAGTCTAATAATATGAAAAAAAAATGTTTTAAGTACTCGTAGTCGAAAAAATTACTCGACTTATGTTACGTTTTTGGCAGAAATATTTATTTATTATTTTTAAATAAAGAGCTAAATTAGCTATTTCATTTGATTACATGTAACTGAGCATAGGGGAATATTTTAAAATTGATCGGAGTTCTCTAGATGTTGTCAGTTTTGTTTTATGAGCAAGACAAATTTTAAGCTCCGAATTCGTCAAAATCCGCGGCCTTACCCATACAGGCACAGGCACCGATTTCTTAGTATAGGTCATTAATTACATTACCGCTTCTGAATAAATAATAATAGGGGAATTATGATATGGATGTAGATAAATGTCATACTCGTATTCGATGGCGTGCTGGTGTGGCTCGGCCTTTAATCCTTTTTTGAGACGTTTATGTTATGGACGTTATGGTTCAGGATGTGTAGCCAAGTTGCCAATCGCTAACGCTTAGTAGCGTATCGTAATTTTCTCTCTCCGTAATTCTTTCATATTAGTGCGATAAAATTAGTTACCTGCTTTTCGTTTACGATTGACGATTAAGCGTTAGCGATTGGCAACTTGCCTAAGCACCCAGGTATCAAATAGAAAAAACCGAAAATGTATTTTTCTCAAACATGCAATGAAATATTGTTGCTGTTCCTTACAATAGGCTAAGTATGACGTTTCAGGTGCCACTATTACGAGTGGACGTTAATCGAATTTAATACAAATCTTGATGTCCTAGGCCAGCAAAGTGCTCTTTTTAATTCCATTCCAGATAAATTTGTGACACAGGCATCATAACATTCTGCCACTATGCAATACTATACATTTAAAAACAACTTTGGTGTTTGCAACATTTTCTTCGGTTGCCGCAAGGATTGCACATTAAATAAAACTATGAAAACGGATAAACTCGCGTACATGAATTTGATGTTTTTATTGTTTATTTCATGTTTGAGAAAAGCACTATACTTACCTCGGCCGGAAATATGGGGTTGCCCCTCAGACCTATCTATACGACCTATAATATTATGTCTTCAGCCGGCAACCCCTTTCGTTCCGGCCTCTATAGTAATGTACTATTTCTTTACATTTAAATCGTGCGTTATTTTTGGTACAGTAGTTAGTACGTTTCATTTCATACGGCATTTCAAAAGCGTAACGTTGGGCGACCCATGCTTCGTTTCAAGGACTGCGTGAAGCGGGACATGGCTACATTTGGTATCGATTGCCGCACCTGGCAAGATCTCGCTGAGAACCGTGATGACTGGAGGCGTGCGATCACAAAAGGCTGAAAAATCCACGACGATGCGTGGTTTGAAGAATTAGCCAATAAGCGCAACAAGCGGCATGCTCGCCAGGGGGCTGCGATTGATTGCGCAACAACAACATTTGTGTGTCGCAAATGTGGACGCATGTGCCTTTCCCGAATTGGCTTATTTAGCCACGAAAAACGTTGTTTTTTACAAACAGACGCTGTTTAAATCATCTGCAAAGATGTACAAGGCCTGTAGTGGTAGTTAGTACGTGGGCACATTTTTATAGTTACTTAACAAATGTATTATTTGATAATTTTGATTGAAATAGGTTTTTATCGATATCGTGAAGTTATTAATGTGTGAAATTAAATGTGAATTAAGCTGTTTTGAAGTTTAAATTACAGTGAAAAAACCTCTCCATTTAAAAATAATTTTGAATAATTTATTCGGACTTTGTTTTTAATGTAGTTTTGTACCTATTCTTATCTTTGAAGTGAGTATAAAATTGTTAGATAATTATTTAAATTAAAACAAAAACATAATCAGATATTCAGAAGAACGGGTGACTGGCGTAACTTAATTTGAAGGTCAATTGATATGTTTGAACTTCGCACTATACTTAGGTCTTTTATTTTTTTTTGCCCTGAAAATCCGCCTCAACGTTATTAAATTTAAACTATTGAAAGACACACCAATATTAAAATAATAATATTTAAACGGTTACGTCGCGACATTTCGGAGAGCCTTCAGCCAAAAAGAGACACATTTTTAACCGATGTCAAAAAAGGAAGTTCTCGATCGTAGGATAGTATAGGTATCATGAACCAATCTACAATTGTTTTTTTAATCGAAAATGGTCCCGTTGGCACTAAGTCAGGGTGCTAAGAGAAGTTGCCAATCGCTAACGCTTAATCGCCAATCGTAAACGAAAGGTAGCTAACTGTCTTTGTCGCACTAATATGAAAGAGTGACAGAGGGAAAACTACGATACGATACTAAGCGCTAGCGATTGGCAACTTGGCTAAGCATCCTGATGATGAGATCTTGGATGAATCGGTTGAAGTCGGTTTACATTTTCTTTAATTTAGTCATCATCATCATCTCAGCCATAAGACGTCCACTGCTGAACATAGGCCTCCCCTATGGACATGTACCGGTTATATGCGACCTCCATCCAGCGTGTCCCGGCGACCTTCATAAGGTCGTCTGTCCATCTTGTGGGTGGACGTCCTACGCTGCATTTGCCTAGCCGTGGTCTCCACTCGAGCACTTTTCGACCCCATCGACCATCTGCTCTGTGCGTGCAATGTGGCCTGCCCATTGCCACTTCAGCTGACTAATCCGGAGGTTTAATTTAGTATCTAGATAATTATTTCTAACCAAGCCTTTATTTCATTTTCAGGGAAAATTAACCCACTTCGCGCTGATGATGACATAGAGAAGTTTTTGTTATTTTACAATAAACTACAATAAAAACTGTAAAAATGAATTCATTTCAATTGGGACTTCAAATAGTTTTATGTAAGTTTTAAGTGTTACTTTAATATTTTACCTATTCCGCAGTAGAAAACCAGAAAAATGTAAACAAATACTCGTATGGGCTGACTTTCAATAACATTCGTTGTCTTTGACTGATGTCGTGAAATAACTTCATAGATTTATTTCTACATTAATTCTAAGAAATGTCAATAATTCTAACAAAAAAATAGTTATTTATTATACAAGGGGGCAAAGTTGTTGTTTAACTGTCGTGCCAATATTGAGACCTGAGCTAGCGAAAGATTCCAAAATTGAGCCACGAGCGTAGCGAGTGGTTCAAAAACTGGAATCTTGAGCATTGCGAAGGTCTCAAGGCACGAGAGTTGAACAAACTTTGCCGCCAAGTGTAATACAACTTTTTTCCCCTCACTATCGCGAGGAAATATGATTACAAATCTTATCCAAATGTAAATTAACTTAAAGAAACCATTTAAAACTCAATGTCGAAACGTATCGTAGAATAGAGTTACTTCTGGAAATTTAAATATAGCCAATGGCTTACAAAGTCACCCATGAGAACGACCAATTTAACATGTGAGCTCCGATTGCGCATGTTTACTACGGTCATACAGATCCACTTATACTAGGCTGTAGGGGGCTATAAGAATTAGAGCAATGTCAAATTACTTTATTCACAAGTGTGTAAAAAGCGTTTTTACCCGCTCGGATTAAACGATAAACGAGCGCTTTTTACGAGCTAGTGAGGGGAAAATTATGTTATCTCAAGTTTTAAAGTTTTAAGTTGGTGATAAGGCCAAAATTGTGTTTTGAAAATGCGTAATTATGTAATAATGCAAGTTTTTGGGTCATTTGCAGTAAATGTGTACCTTTTAATTTTTATACACGATAATGGACTGTAATAATACATTATTTTACTCGGCATCGTGCGTACTTTTCAGTTATGAATGAAAAAAGTATGTCACGAAAATAAGTATGTAAATTGTGATTTCTCACTTTAGTTACTCCCATAAAGGTATAAAAAATTCTGTAACGAATTTGAGATTTTTTTATCAGTTTCGTTACATTTCGTTTCATACATTTAGTATGGGAGTAACTAAAGTGAGAAATCTCAATTAACATAATTATTTTCGTGTTCGTGACATTAGAGACATAAAATAAAACTATGTAAACGGATAAACTCGCGTATATTAACTATTTTTTTCGGAATGAAGTTAAAATTAGTTAATATACGCGAGTTTATCCGTTTACATAGTTTTATTTCATGAGTAATTCTCGCGGTAACCGAAGAAAATATTATATTAGAGACATACTTTTTTTGTTTCATACCGAACTGAAAAGTACGCACGATGCCGAGTAAAATGGTGTATTACAGTCCATGAATGCATATAAAAATTAAAATGTACACTTTTACTGCAAATGATCCTTTTAGGTTTGTTTATATTTGTTTCGTTTTCTTCTAGCGCACGGAATACTTTGAACAATATACCTTTTAATTTCCTTGTGTGTGTATATATAAGGCTTGTTCACGAAATAAAGTAGACATTGCTGTATTTTTTTTATGAGACCGTACCTTTGTATGGGTGTTATTAATGGGCTCGTTGCCTATCTTCTCGGACGCTGTGGTTGATATGTATATCAATGTCTGCATAATCATGGACTTTTATTTATCTAAACTTGTGGATTTTAGTAGTATTTTGTCTTATTTTACCATTTTGAGTCATTAGTTTCCCAATGGGTCTTAACTTAACTAAATTACAATACCGATAATAGTATCGGTAAAAATTGTAGACACGAGAATTTTTATTAACGATTTCAAATCTCACATCACATTGTTGAAATTGTCTCAGAAGATCACACTTTTTTGGGAGTGAACTTTTGCATTAAGCATTATCTGCTTTGCTTTTCTCTTATTCACACATTCGACGCTGCGTTCGTCAACGAGCTCGACGACGAGACAGCCTTCACTTCGACGTAGAGCGCAGCGCTGCGAAAAACGGTATCCACTAACGTAGAACAGCTCGTCGTCGAACTGTAGGCGGTAACTCTCGACGCAGTGTAGTTCCAGCTCACGCCGCATTCGTCGCCGAGCGCTAGTGTCGTTTAAAGTGCATTAGTGAATACCATTTTTAGGCTCGACGCTGCCGCAGCGCTGACACAGCGCTGTTAGCAAGGCGGTTCCCTTAGTGAATAACACTGCTGAAGTTATTTTGATTTTGACGACTTTTAAGCGAATGCTTTTGGATATTGAATTGTTAAACATAAAACAGAAGAATCGATTTACGGTCCCATGGCTGTTAGAACTACATGGGACTATTGTGTAACAGTGGAGACTGATTTTACGATGGCTACTTTATTTCGTGAACACGCTTTAATGTTTAATTTGTGTTTTGATATGTGTTTTTGTAGGTAGGTACGTTAGGTTTTACTCAATACGTAATGCATTATATCGCGCTCTTACTGACATATTTAGTTATGAGTTCCGGTATGGGGATAAGATAGCCGGTGTAATTACTGGCATAGAGGCAATCCATCTAAGTCCTCAGGATAGGCAGCGCATAGGCGATTTTTTGGTCACTACGTCCATGGGCCTCAGTTGCTGTTTTCCATCAGGTGGGCTGAGAGCTCAGTTACACATAAAATAAAATCCACTTTTTGTATTATTTTAAACACGGAATTTTTTGCTTTACACAACTAGAAAGGACGATTGCTGTAATTTTTAATTTGACAAGAAAATGGTTAGTATAATAACGTAGTGCCAGCTTATGGTACGGCTACAGCTCTTCGGTCTCATGTTACGTTTTGATTTTGTCTTTGAATAGTTTTATGGGTTATCCAAATAACCAACTCGAAGTACTCAAGAGTAAAAAACTTGAATCCAAAGAAAATGATAGAAAAGGAGGCTGGTGCCATTATTCAAATGACGACGGAGTTTTTAAAAGGTATTACTTGTATTTAACAATAGTACATTGTGCATCTAGGGAGGTAAGTACGGAATTACTAAGGAGAGTGTTTGAAGTGGCTTTTATGACTCGAATTAATATTCCGCTTACCGACCGTGATGCATACAATGTTTTTCATCACACTTGCCGACAAAAAAAAAGTTTTAAGACTAGATAATATTATTATGTGACGTGCTGACATTTCTATTACTCCCTAGGTTTTTTCACGCAAGCAATGGCGCGCTTAGACAGCAAGTGTCATGAAAAGTAATATTTTATCTATTTAAGTATAATTGAAGGGTACACGGAAAAAAATGTCCAAAGCTTAAAAAAATCAGGGCAAATTCACACCTTATTCTGTTTAAAGAAAGGTGGTTTCTCCTTCTGTAATTTGAATTGACTAGACAAAATATGTTCTTTCCGTGGACCCTTCAATTGTACAGTCGACGTCAAAGATACCATTACTGTTTATGCGCCAAAAATACAGTAGGTATGTATCACCTCGTAGAGCCAAGAAAGAAACCCATTAATATTTAGGTCTTACTAAACAACTTTTACTATGGGGCCAAACTCGAATTCGCAAAACGAATTCGAATTCGGTACTGTATATTTACGCGACTTTATAGCCTTGACATTAATTAAGGTCCTGTAAATATATTATTGGCATTTAAACCGTAATGATATCTTTGACGTCGACTGTAGGTACTAACGACCTTTATTCATAAACTTCTCCTAATTTGACAATTTTATAATATTTTTTATCTTTGAATATTTATTAAATATGTATCAATTATAACCAGAGATCGGACAAATGTGCGTCATTGTTCGCAATAATATGGACATGACTCCAAAGTTGATTGAAAAATTAATCATTTAATAATTTTCAGAAAATTACCTATTTGACACCAGTAACTATGAAAACCTTTGTAAATTGTCACCTCAAAGCTTCGAAATCAAATTTCAAGATATTATTCGTTTAATTATTCATTTAATCAAATTTTGAGTCATGTCAATATTATTGCGAACAATGACGCACATTTGTCCGATTTCTGATTATAACAATGCAATAAAACAGTAGGTAACTACTTATTATAAATTAAAACTAACAATAATTTATAAATTAAACACTAAACAATTTATTGATTTAAACTTTCACGATTATCACTCATATTTTAAAAACAAACGGGTCTTAATCGCATTGTAACATCATGCTCGAAACGTCAGGATATAATTAAACGTAAGTTTACGCGATTAAGACTAAACAGTTTTTTTTATAAATTAATAGAAAATATATCTATCGTTTCCGTACCGGATGGCGCAGCGTTGGTAGGCCCCCCACAAGGTGGACTGATGACCTGGTGAAGGTCGCTGGACTACGCTGGATGTGGGTGGCGCGGGACCGGTCATTGTGGCAATCTTTGGAGGCCTAAGCTCAGCAGTGGACGTCTTTTGGCTGATATGATGATGGCTCACCAATTGCGTGGCTTGTACGTGCGCGTGTCTAGCAAGCGGTGTGCCATCTAAAGGTGCATTTAGACCAAACGAGCATTCGCTCATTCTATCCCCCACTCTACGAAATCAACGAATTTCGACGAATCACGTTTTGTGTAACGTGATTACGTAGAGTGGGGGATAGAATGAGCGAATGCTCGTTTGGTCTAAGTGCACCTTAACACTTTCATTGCGGACGATTGCTACGCGCTACGCTCGTGGCCGATCCCGTGATTTTTCCGCTTTGTAGCGAAGATGGACCTCCCACAGAGAACTCCCCTCGGGAGTTCCCCGCGCTCAAAGTGTTAAGACATTTATACATATATTGATTTAAACTTTCACGATTATCACTCAAATTTTAAAATATGACATTTATACATGGTGCTCGCGAGCATTCCGAAAGATTTTAATACTGTATTGACCATATTTTGAGTCTTTGATGTTTTATAAAATTTCCTGTATTCGGTTTAATTTCAGAGATAATCAATCTTTTTTCGAAATAAGTCTTTCGACGTAACTCGTCATAAAACGATTTTTTTATTACAAAGCTACCACAATGTGTTCTAATATTACCACACCCTTTACATTCTAAGTATTTGCCGCAAGTAATTTATTTTACGTTTAATTATAAAGTCCATTCATCCTTAGTTTTCTGATCTAGTAAACTACTTTCTAACCTAAAAGTACACGTTTTCTATTGTAAACTGCCATATTTGCCTATACCAATATACCTGTGTCCGTATTTGTGCAGTCCGTCCATAGTGATTAGTAAATTGCTTGATTTCTTAATCAAGGAAACAGCAGTTTACAACAGAAAACGTATACTTTTAGGTTAGAAAGTTGTTTACTAGATAAGACAACTAAGGGCTTGTCCATTAATCACGTCATTCTGTCATCGGAGAAATCACATGTAACCTTTTTGTTACTCTCGAATCTGCTAAGCAGCATTATAGCCAGTAAAAAATCTTTACTTTTTTATAAAGTTTTACAACTTTGCGAATATTTACTTCGTGTTTAGCAAAAATGTACGTAAATTCAAGTGTTATTAAAAGGATTACTTAAGTTGGCAAAAAATTACACGTCATATTGGCTAGGGAGGGTCCAGAAAATATCACCAAATATCACCATGGGGGATGGGGGGGTCTAAAATAGGCCAAAATTGTATGACGTGAATAATGGACAAGCCCTAAGGATGAATGGACCGTAGTTATAAATGGGTCAAAATTCTTTTCGTTGTCTTATTTTGTGTCCCTAAAAAACGTGACGGAGTGGTGATTTTTGTATGAGATGATGTTTTGTTTTAAATTTTTGATGTATGGATAAAAATCTAGAGTGAAAAAGACAGCAACTAAAAGCGTGACAAGGTGGTAAGAAACAAGACAACGAAAAGAATTTTGACCCAAACAACGATCATTTCAGATATGGACATGAAAATGCGCGACGTGAGAAGGATCGAGAATAAATACGTAAAAATTTTCGATTTCGGTGCTGGAAAGCTTTTTTCGCAAATGGAAACAACATTTAGACACATGGTGATATTCTACAGGAACTGCTCGAGGGAGTGGATGCTGTATGAAGTAGGAATGGGTTTAAGGACCACTGTTGTAAGCGCACTTCAATTTATGTGTAAGTTCAGTATGTTAAGTGTGTGGAAATGGATTTTTTTATACCACATCATCATCATCAGCCTATGATAGTCCACTGCTTGACGTCGGCCTCTCCTATTAACTATGCGTATTAGACGCATTAGGAGGCAATTGCCCTTAATCGCCACGCTGGGCAAGCGGATTGGCGATCGCAGTAAGTGTCCACTATGATGACGCTGCTGCCCATCACTAATCTTTTATCAAATAATGGTAAGTGACACTTCAATCCCTTAGTCGACTCTTACGACACCCGCGGGAGGAGTTGGGGTGGTGACAAATGTATTCTTACTGCCGTCACCACACGACATACAACAAGCATACGGCCCGCCTGATGGAAAGCAGTCACCGTAGCCTATGGGCGCCTGCAACCCCAGGGTTGTCACATGCGCGTTGCCGACCCAATAAGAACTTGTACACTCCTCTTTTGAGGAACCCCATACTGTAATCCAACGGGAAAACCTCGGCAGGGAGCTCATTCCACAGACGGACCGTCCGCGGGAGGAAGTTCCTCTGAAACCGCACGGTGCGCGACCATTTAGGTTGCAAGGTGTGAGGATGAGCGCCCAGTCGGTGGCGAGCGGTGCGATGATGAAAAGTGGACGTTGGCATCATGTCGAACAGTTCTTCAGAGCACAACCCATTGTACGGACGATAGAATACACATAAGGAGGCGAAGTCTCTCCTTAGACTTAAGGGTTCAATACCGCCTGTGAGTCTGGGATCGTCGACTATTCTGACAGCTCGTTTCTGAACCGAGTCAAAGGGTGCAAGCTGGTATACAGGTGCTCCTGCCCAAAGGTGACAGCAATACTCCATATGGGGTCTGATTTTAACTAGAACTTACCCTTGCCCGGTTCATATTATTCCAGTTCAGTAATCCAGCGGTCTAATCCAGTCGAGTGCTGGACTGGAGCATGTCGTTTACATTACTCCAGTATTTTAAGAGTAGCTGGATTGGAAACACATCGCTGACAATGATCTAGTACTGGTTTGGAACTTGAATAGCTGTCTACATTATTCCAGTGCCGCTGGGCATTTACTATGGGAGGATATTTACCTCGTAGTTAGCAAAAAAGTTTTTCCCATCACGTGTGCCAAATAAAGTACGTAAATTGAAGTGTTATTAAAAGGACTACTTAAGTTGGCAAAAAATTACACGTCATATTGGCTAGGGGAGGGGGGGGGGTGTCCTGAAAATATTACCAAGTATCACCATGGGGGATGGGGGGGTCTACAATAGACCAAAATCGTATGACGTGATTAATGGACAAGCCCTTATGGCAATAAATATTCAGATATTTCTGAACGCTACAGATGCTAAGATATACCTGCGTCGTTATTACAATTTCGTTGTTTGCCTCTCTAACGGACGCACGTATTAGCTAGAAAGAGAGGCAAACAGCAAAATTGTAAATTGTAACTTTATAAAACGCGAAACGTAATTGTATCATAAATATTTTTTCTCAAACATGCAATGAAATATTGTCTTTACGTTCCTTAAAATAGACTCGGAAGTATCGCTTTTAGGGTGCAGTAACTCACTGGGATGGAAATGGAATTTCACACTTTTCAGGCCTGCAAAGTAATTTATTTTAATTTCGACATTATCGTTATTATTTTATGTATTTCTTTGTATGTTTGAGAAAAGCACTATACATGCCTCGGCGTGAAAACGGATTCCCGGCCTCGTTACCTATCCGGCGTCGCTCGCACGCTCGCTCGGCCGTATACAGGGTGTAAGTCTAATACCGGCGAAGCACTTCACGGGTGTTAGTTTACGACATAATAAGTACATTCAAATAACTTTTATTTAAAACTAGAGCCACAAAATTATCCATACAAAATAATTCAGCGCGCAATGTAGAACAACATACGCGAGTTAAACACTCGTTGACAGCTAATTTCAAAAGCAGATGACATAACTGTCATATCAACAATAACAAATGTTCGTACCTATATTGCTGCTCCGATAATATTAAAAATATTCTGTGGGGTCATAATTAAGAGTATCTTGAAAAAAACCTTGTAATCCATGATTACACTAATGAATCCTATGCCTGGGTTTAATTGATCGCCCGTATTAGATTTACATACTGTATACCAACTTGGCCGGAAATCCTCATTTTCTCGGCCTCTGATGTAATGTACTATATTTTTTTTTAAACAGTGAGTGATTATATGGAACTGCTATCTCAGTACGATCTGTACAGAGAACGCTTTTCTTATTGGAAGAGATATAACGACCTGTCGGAAGTAAAAGACAAAATCCAATTTGAGTTGTTAAAGCATGGTGTTAAACCGTACTTATACAAAGACCCAGCGGAGGGTGGGGATACTTAATTATTTATGATTACGGTAAGGAATAGTCACTTAAGAGCCCGGAAAATCCATAGCAAAACAAAAGACTGTTGCAATCAAACTGGATGAGAAACAAATTTTTATAGATATCGAATAAATTTTATCTAAAAATCATAGTCATATGGGGTGCCCGTCTCGTCGCATAATGTTCATTGTGCAGATAATGTTTTGGCCGAAACATTTGGCATATTGTTGAATGGCATAATACCTAATCGTTTCGCCGAATTACTTTTAAGCATACACAAATAGAAGTCCTACAGTATGTTTTTACCAATATTCGAAAGTGGATTTTTAAATTATCTAAAATGTAATATTACTAATATTGATTGTCATAAAAAATATTTCGCATTATTATTAGATTGGCTAAAATAACAGCATTAGTCTTTTAAACTATATCAATATTAAGTTGTCACGTCTATCAAATGGAATTAGCTGTTTGTAGATAACCTGATTGCAGAAAAACGAGAAGGGGGTGAAAAAAAAACATTACAAAATCATGCGATTCACCTGGATAGGTTCGTTAGGTATCTTTTGTCCCTTAGAGCGGAAATAGGAACCCCGCTAGGGGCTCCGTCGAAACGTTGGCGGATCGTAATACTACAAATAATAAAACACGTGCACTTCAGCTCGTTTGTGGTGCGCCCGCCGCGCCCGCTGCAGGACACCATCGCGAGTGCTGACTTCTTTCCGAAGGGCGTCGTGTTTCGGCAGTTCCGAGGCAATCTGCCGAATTCTACGCCGGATCTGACGACGCAACCGGGCCACGTCGTTACGTCACCTAAATCTAACTAGTTTTAAGTTGTTTTTATATTTTTGTATTTTTGGAGTTCACAGTTACTTCATAGACACTTCAGAAAAAAATCCATAAGATATTTAATGACATTATTGTTATTTCATTGTGTAGGATACCGATAAAATGTTAGTTGTGTCTCTGTAGATCATTCGTCGGGTTAAAGGCAGAACCAACTATTTCCTTGAAGTTGGTTTTGACAAATCGTATTTTATGCCAATGACATAGAATAGTATTTGCTAAAAGATATTTTACCGAAATAGTTGGTTTTGCCTTTAAACCGACGCATTATTATTTGTATCTTAAAACGGTTTGAAACGGAAGTGGGTTGATAAATGAACTTACTCGATATCGATAAAAAAATATTTCTCACCCTAGTTTGATTCAATTTCAAATTCCCAGGTTTTAGGGTTGAGTTTGATTGCGATAGTCTTTTGTTTTGCTATGGATTTTCCGGACTTTGGTTTATGTAACTCGTGTCGGTTTTAAAATACTCTCATGTTTTATACAGGGCATCCCATGACCATGGCCCATGCCCATTTAGAGAGGACATTTTGCTGGAAGGCGTTATGTTATTTTTAAAGACAAAAAAAACTACAAAGTGTTTCAAACAATTTGCTTCACCCGGAAATCGAACCAACTATAACTTTTTTTGGATATTGAACCAAATATTATTGGTTATTCTTCTATTTTTAGATACTATGTTTCGAAAAAATGTTATTTTTATCTAGTCTTTCGAATGACATCATAAAATTACGATGCCCAGGAAAAGCTAGTTTTTTTTTAAATATAGATTTAATTTTTAAAATAAAATAAAGTCTTCTTTCTCTCCACGATATTTAAGGTACTTTCCCTTCATATTTCATAATCTTGGGACATCCGGTATACACCAACACTCATCCTGAAAAAACGTTGGTAGGTAGGTACTACAACAACAACAACAACAACAACAACATGTGTATCATACAACATTTTACAATGCATTATGCGAAGAAATCAAATCAAAAAATCTTTAACTGAAGAAGGAGAAGCCATTTTATGATCTATGTAACAATTTAATTTAATAATAATGTATACTATAAACTATGTTATGAATTTTTGGAGAAAAAAATTATGTTATAAAGAAATAAATGGCTATTCTGATTCTGATTCTGATGCGAAGAAAACCAAACTAACTCGGCAGTACCAACCAGGCCGTGCGGAAAAGTACTATGAAAATTCATTACTGCACACGTGCGGAAAAAAATCACTCTGTGTGCATAAGTTTACCCTTAAAAAAAACACTTTCTGAGCAAGCATTGTAAATAAAATTAACAAAAGCCGATATACCCAGCAACTTATATTAATATCCCAAGAAAACAGTCCAATTTAACGGAAATATAAAAAAAAACACCCTGTTTACTGAATTATCCATTACTAGAAAACACTGCAATTTAAAACATGCGAGATTTAGACCACACTAGCTCCAAAAATTACATCAACAATTCTTTCTGTCTTAGCCATCACATTTAGAATCGCATTATTCACTGACTAGACTGATATAAAAATGGACGTAATTATGCAATAGGGAACCAACCCACAAGAATTTTATATTCTAATTAACACTTTAAATCACAAGAAACAAAGTCAATCTTTAAAATGACAGATTCGTGTGGATTGGTTCCCTTTTGCATAATTTCGTCCAAATCACTGAAACGTTTTTTTTTACACGGTGGCAAACAAGCGTACGCCTCGCCTGATGGTAAGCAGTTACCGTAGCCTACAGACGAGTGAACCCCAGAAACCTTTGCAATTCCAGTCATTTACGGGATATTTTATTTATTTTTTCTAAATAATATTATTTACATTTAATTTGTCTTTCAATTCTTTCACCGTTGCTTGTCCGTATCTCATTTCGTCGTTGGTTAACTGGAAGAGATCCCTGAAAGGGATGAGTTCTTTTTTGTATCAAATTGTTTTTATCTGTGTTTCCTGTAATTCTTGTCTAATATACTTACATACAATAAAGCATAATTATACATACATAAATACATACTAAAATATTTTTTTTACGTCGTAGTCGTACGAGACACGTGCAAAAACGAAATCCGTAACTCTTGTCGATTTAAAACATCGCCTCTCGTTTCGAATTTCATGTTTTTCGCACTTGTGTCGTAATGTACTATGTCTTTGTATTTTTAAGTTTATAAAACAATTATTTAATTACAAATCTAACATTTCAGGTCTATTAAGAAACATTTGAATGCAAGATCTGAAACATCTGTTAGCGAAACAATACGCACCTTTATCAATAAATGATAAAATAAAATAACTTTTTCACTTTTACGATTTACAACGTCATGCTGAGAGATTATCAACCGACTTCAAAAAAAGGAGGTTCTCAATTCAGCTGTATCTTTTTTTTGTTTGTTACCTCAGAACTTCCGACTGGGGGTAACCGATTTTGAAGATAATTTCTTATTTGAAAGCTGATGCTTCTGATTCTGATGGGACCGATTGGTCCCATTTAAAATTGGTCCAGTTCAAAGTCAAATAATTCTTTATTCAAATTGGAATAGCAACAAACTCTTTTGAATCGTCTAGGTATTGAAACTACTTCCGGTTCGAACCCTACACCACTGACCCAAGAAGAACCGGTAAGAAACTTGGCGGGAATTATTTTTTCAAACAATCATGGTACATCTTACAACTAACATGCATTAAAATAAAAAAAACATAAAATTGATTTTAAATAAATTGAAATAGAATAATAATAACAAGAGATGTAAAGTCTCTAAAAAGTCAAAACATTTATAAGTAATAATTTATAGAGAAGTAAAAGTTTAAGTTCTGATAATGGCATCTAAGAGAAAACCATACAAGTCATAAATATGCATAAATGTGCACGACAAATAGACGAATAACACAATATCACGCCAACCTATTTCGATAGTTTTCAGCTTTCAAATAAAAAATCATCAAAATCGGTTCATTGGGTAAGTGCCCTCATTGTTTCCTAGAAACGACTAGAATTTTTGGTAGCAAAACGACTAGTTATCAGTATAATAAACAATATCCATAAGGTGTAAGTACCAGTGCGTAACATGTTAATAGAGAATATTTATTTGAATCACGATATTTTGCTCATATACACCGTGTTTTTATTGATTTCCGTTAAATTTAAGGGAAGCTTATTTAGGTCTAAAATAATAAATTTATCTAAGAAACTAGTGTCTTAACTCTTACTGTTAGTGAGTTATTAAAAAATAAGTTTAATGCCTGAACAAGTGTATCGCAACCATTATTACATCCTAATGTTACTTATTTTGACATGTGCCGTCAGTCATTTGAGATCTTATTCTTAAGGTTCTTTCACACTTGCCATTACAAAATTTTTTTTTTATCGTTTTCATACATAATAATTAATAATTATTATTATGTATGAAAACGATAATTTTTTTTTTATGAAATCAACAAAAACCTATCTACCAGGCAACTTCTATTATTTCTATTAATGTCCAAAGTAACCTGTCCAATTTAACGGAAATCAATAAAAACACGGTGTATAAATCTACATAAAGTATGGTCATGTTTTTTGGGAGAGGAGTTTGTAAGTTTCGTTAAATAGTATTTATTTTATAGGGTGACACTATAAAAAATTCTCAAAATTGCAGATTTTCTTAGAACTCCTTTGTACGAGTAAGTGTCAGGTGCTTTTGCTGGCAGCCCCAATAGATGGCACCTCAGTACATGTTTTTATGTCACATATTGGGATATTGAAAATATTAACACTGTCCTAATAAATGCCATGAAAGCACATACATTTATCATTGTTTAAATGCCCTAATAGTTGATTTTAACTTCATCAAATCTTGACTTTATTTCATACCTTTTTTTTGTCAAAAATTAACTGTATGCATTAAACAGTGACGGCTGTAATCCATTAAACAGTGACAGCTGTAGGTATATTCCGTCCTGTCGTGACACTTTTGTGCTAGCAGGTGTAAATAAAACTCGAAAATACATTAATATCGTTATATTCATTAATTCATATACATTGTGATCACGCCAGGTAGCTATACGTGTCCTTTTCGCCCTCGGTGCGTTCCAGATACTCTTTCTCTATCAGGATGTCGATGCATTTCTGTGGACAATATTTTCAACTGATAATTTCAAAAGAATTTATTAAATATAGAATTTATACTTCATACCATTTATTTTCACTATAAGTTCGTTTTTTAGTATTGTGGTGCTCCCAGATTGATGATATTTGTGCTATCACATCATCAGCCTATGATAGTCCACTGCTGGACGTAGGCATCTCCTACTATCTATGCGTATAAACGCATTAGGAGGTAAATTGCCATAATCGCCACGCTGGGCAAGCGGATTGGCGATCGCAGTAATGTGTTTACTATGATAACGCTGCTGCCCATCATCAATCAAATCGAAGAATGGTCAGTGACAATTAAATCCCTTATTCGACTCTTCCGACTCCCGTGGGAAGAGTTGGGGTGGTGACAAATGTATTCTTACTGCCGTTATCACGAGGCATTTTGGGTGAATATCCGAGCGTTTCAACCGCTTAATTTTGGTGGCAACATTTTTGCCGAAGTTTCTAAACGTCTCAATGTTATACTTCGTCATTTGTATAAGGTACCGCGCCTCCTTAAAATGACAAAGTAGCACAATGTAAC
>JALPQI010007789.1:0-42659 GCA_025490895.1 Thaumatotibia leucotreta | reverse complement strand
CTCTTAAATATACCTAGTTCGTTGAAACTGGGATAGTACAGAGTGTCTACATAAGTAGCATCCCAACTCAAAACTGCCGTCTGGTTTATATCTTTCTCCAAGGAATCAAAGACACCCTATTAGGTATTTTTGTGTCTTACAATCATATCATATCTAATAAGGTCATGCGGGGCAAATACAACTATGAGGTAATTTCAACTAATGGACATTTCTTTTAATCTGTTGTTAAGAACTTTTGGAAGATACCTAGAACATTTTTTGATTTATTTCAAAAGCAACACATTTGTGGGCAAGTATGATCTTTTTACAAATTATAAGTAGGTATTTCAATTAGTTGGATTTACCGCATAGTTGCATTTGCCCCGTATGACCTTAATGCAAGAATATAAGGTAAAAACTTTTGTCTTGGTCGGTTTCACATAAGAAACTTAGTGGTGGGATATTTAAACCAACAACCAGAGTTAAGTAGACTACCTATGTAGAGAGTACCTACCGGTATACGATACGGTTTCTTCATGGTTCATCGTAACCGTGTCCTTAAATTTTTCAGGAGAGCGGAACTCTAAATATTACAGGTATAATTTTTATGCATACAGATCTTTCCCCGGTTTCGATAAAAGCTCGTAATACCTCGCTTACGCCGTGCGATGGTTTTATTGGATCATTGCTGATTATACCTCAATGTTTATTCGGATCTTCTTAATATGCATAAACACAGCGAGATTCTGTTTAGATTTCATAAAGGAAGCTTCATTTTCTTTACGAAAGCGTGAAAGATATTGAACAGAATAAACATGTTTTTATTAATTTGATTTTGTGGATCGGGTTTATTTACTCCTAAATAAACCATAACATCCACGAAGTATAAAACATAGGTATACTTATATACCTTGTACACACATACAAATTATATGAATAAATATGTATGTGTGTACTTATTTCGGTATCATTAACGAAAGGCATTAAAATAAAGTTGTTTTTTTTTTCATTTGGTATATGAACACAACTGAAGTTAAATACAATTAATATCCTTTTCATTCAGAAAAATAAAAAAAGTTTGCCTGTTACCAAAACTTATGACAAAACAAAACCTGTTATGACCAACTATAATGAAGGCTAAATGGACTTTTTTATGTTTTACGTACATTTTGAATCCACAAAACCTTTCAAAGAAAAACGCCAAACGTTTTTCTCATCTTGTCCTTTTTTTTCAGTTATATCCAGATTAACGTCTCTGTTTCCGCCTACCGAACATTTGTCATCTTAATAGCACTGCGAAACAGTCGACCGTAATAAAATTATACTAGCAAACATCAGGGAATTAAATTCACCAGTCTTCTCCTCTTATTAGTTGATGTGAACTGTCAGCGTTGAATAAATATTCTGGATTTGTACCACATTTTGTCATGAAAACAAACTTTTGACCATAAAATTATTTCTAATGTTAGGGATCATTACCGTAATCCCTTTATAGCCGTACTTATTTGTTTCCTGGTATTATGGATTAAGGTATCAAATTGTCAGGATGCCGGTGAAATTAAGTACGATAATCGCTTTATTGGTAATATTTTCTTGTATTATCAATCCACATTGTTTTTGAGAAGATTACTGGTTTTATGAGACGTGTGAAATAAAATCTACTATCAGCTCTTCCCAGATATATTTTGAAATTCTGTCATACACCTACGTATTACACGGCTGCATAATAAGTATAACGCGTGTTAACCATTTTCTTGTGGAACAAAATAGGTAATTAATTACGTCGCACTAGTGCGGTGCCCGCAGCTGATGCAGCCGGGATTTCTGTTATAAAAATGATAAAAAGTCATGCCTGATTTTGAGAATTGATTTATAAATAACATTTTAAAGTAGTTTTGTGAAAATATATTGTTTCATTTATTTTACTTTTTTTGCCTCACAGGTGTGATGAAAAACCACGGGCGGTTCAAACCTTTGACTTGGGCTTTACTTTCACACTCTTGAATACACAATCTACTATTTTGGTGTTTTTATACCAAAGAGTATACATGTGTTCCACGAGCCACTGAAAACCTTGAACGGGGTGATTTAGTAGGCTATACTGAACAACTTTTAATATGGGGCCAATCACAAAATCTACAAAAAAAAATTGCCTTTTTCATACATTTTGACCAATTGATCACGGCATTTCATATGAAAAAGGCAATTTTTTTTTGAGATTTCTGGGTTAGCTCCATAGTAAAAGTTATTCAGTTTAACCTAACAAATCATCCCGTTCAAGGTTTTCAGTGGCTCGTGGAACACCCTGTATATATTTTGATGACATAATTATAATATATAATCAAGTGTATAATTATGTCATCAAAAGTTAAACAAAACAACAGTTTTTCTTATGTTTGCTTTACTAATCTGGAGTCTAAGTTGTCCATCTAAATAAAACGAAGAATAATTACATACAAACGACCTAATTGTGGCATCTGTCTGTATGAGCTCACAAATACGATTGGACAAAGCCGCTTGCGGCTGGTTTGGCGGATTATACCTGTTTCTGTCTAGGGCTATCCCCTATCGTATTCCAGTTTTAGAAGTTTTAACTGGTTTTGTAGGGAAGTCAAACATAAAAAGTAATTATGTCGGTAGCACTGGGACCAGTGATATAAAAAACCGACCAAGAGCGTGTCGGGCTATTGCTCATTGTAGGGTTCTGTAGATATTCAAAAACGGCTGGGCCGATTATGTTAAAATAGTTATAATTTAAAGTATTCTATAAGCCGCTATATTGTATAAGCTGTACAGATGAAGTGAAAATTACACTTTTCAAGGCTTTCTGTACATCACTGTCGTACATGTACACGTCTAGTCTGTGGGTCAAATATGCTCAACGGGCTTACAATGCTCTGCGAATCCAATACAATAACGCTTTTAGCTTTCAGCCGTGTGGTGACGGCAGTAAGAATACATTTGTCACCATCAAAACTCCTCCTGCGGGTGTCGTAAGAGTCGACTAAGGGATGGAAGGTTCACTGACCATTATTTGATAAAATATTGATGGGCAGCAGCGCCATCATAGTGGACACATTCACATTACCGCTATCGCCAATCCGCTTGCCCAGCGTGGCGATTCTGGGCATTTACCTTCTATGTAATGCGTCTATACGCATAGTTAATAGGAGAGGCCTACGTCCAGTAGCAGACTATCATAGGCTGATGATGATGAACGCTTTTAGGGTGCTGTTGAAACTTCCGCTTTACTGTAGCGCATCGGCATGTTCGCCGACGAGCGCACGGATAGTTTTGACGCCGTCTGGCGTAAAAAAGCGGCCTCGCTGCTACGCCGAACCGGGCTGAACCGGGTTACTCACGTATTTAAGTCGATGATTGCTCGACATTTTGACCCATTAAGAGGGTCCTCGTCCGGAGCACCCTCAGCCAAAGCCCGACGCGTACCCTCTTAATGGGTCTAAACATGTCGAGCAATCATCGACTTAGACTTTACATCTCTTGTTATTATTATTATTATGTATATTTCAATTTATTTAAAATCATTTTTATGTTTTTTTTTAATGCATGTTAGTTGTAAGATGTACCATGATTGTTTGAAAAAATAATTCCCGCCAAGTTTCTGACCGTCTTGGGTCAGCTGTGTAGGGTTCGAACCGGAAGTACTTTTAATACCTAGACGATTCAAAAGAGTTTGTTGCTATTCCAATTTGAATAAAGAATTATTTGACTTTGACTTTGACCACTATTGATGGTTTTTTTTTCATATTTTTTGGACATAGATATCAAAAGACAGATTTAAATACACTATGTTTTATTCTGAATCAGTTATCTCCGAAAATATTGTTTTAAAATAAAAATTTATTTTGGGACACTTATTTTTTTTAAACCTATTTAAAGATACCCCACTCTGTACGATTACAGAAAAATATAAAATCATCCCCAATTTACGTGTAGGGCAGAGATAAAACCCGAAAGAATGTTGTCCATATTTTGTTCTCCCACTTTGTCGCCCTGATTAATGTACATTATACCTGTACCAAATTGCACTAGTACTAACGGCCACTCTGAGATTCGCTGCTGACAGACAGACGGACATGCCGAAACTATAAGGGTAGGAATCGTTGTAGGGACAACGGAACCCTAAAAAACCGAGTTCACCAACATCACGTATTTTGGAAACTGGTATCGAGGCTATCAATCTTATTTTACATGAGAATCTGTCAGCCAAAATTTTAAAAATTGGAAAAGACCTTTTGTACTGAATAACAATTACAAAATATATTTTTTTAATTGCTAATAACTATGAAACTAGGCGATATCCAGAAAAGTTTATACAACATTATAGGCTCTAAACGTGGTCAGGAATACACTGTTAAAATCGGTCGGGTTTAAACCAGCCCACGGTGTATACCTACATAAAAACAGTAGATATAAGAATTCGATTATGCGATTATAGGTAAACCAATTTGTAGTTAAAATCTATATAGGTAAAGAGAATTAGAATTGAAATACCATTCCCTGATGCAACTATGCTAAATTTTCCTCATATGCGAATTATTTCCAGCAAAGTTCACGTTTAGCACAGAGTTTACTACATCAATAAGTTTAATTTCAAATAATAGGGTTATCTACTTGTGAATGGAGTATTTGAAATTTAGTCAAGTTGGGTAAGTGAAGCAATATGTACTACTATCCCGGAGCGAATCTTTGCATCATCATCAGCCTATGATAGTCCACTGCTGGACGTAGGCCTCTCCTATTAACTATGCGTATAGACGTATTAGGAGGCAAATGCCCAAAATCGCCACGTTGACGCCAGTTGCCCTACCATGAGCTACCGCGCGTGTACTTTCTATCCGTCCCGGTCGTACTCGCGTATTGGTGCAAGCGAGCCGGATTGATAGTAAACGCGCGTTAACAACCTAGGGGCAGATCATGGTACGGCTACAGATTTGTGTACACAAGGTCTTACGTAACTTCATGCAATTTGAAATTTCAACTATTTCTGTATGATACGTTTTCAACGTGACCTTTATTTGACTGGTTCCTAAATCTTAACCCAGGCATTATGGGTGTGTAATGATCCGTATAAAAATACTTAATATATTTTCATTCGATATAACAACAAAAAATATATTTTCGAAGTATATAATCGTTCATTGTATATAATAAACTTTTGGTATAATATTAAAATATCTATTATTGTTTAGTATAATGAATAGTTAATATAACACTTATTTTGTATAACCTTCCTACGGTATAATTCTCATTTGATATACAATAATAAACTTTTCTGGGTTGCAAAAAAAAAAATAACCTCGAAGACTAAGGCGGGAGCAAAGCTCCCGCCTTAGTCTTCTAACCTAACCTATCCGAGTCGGATCTGCCCCGGAAGGTTTTGTTCGCTCGCTTCGCTCGCTCACTGCAGATTTAGTCCCCATTCGTTAGTAATTATGATCATAACCAAATTTTATTTAGGAGCCAATATCTTGGTAATTATCAAGTTTTAAGAAAAGTAGCGTTATACTATAAGATAATTATACGAAATATGAATTAAACTAAAAGTATGTTATATGAAATATCATTATTTCAATTGATTATTATATAAAATAATAATTATATCATTTGTAAATATATTATTTGTTGTTATATGATTCAATAATTATACCAAATGAGCGTTATTGCGACTAATATTATATCAAAAGTTGTTATAGCCTTCGTGACGCACCCAGGCATTATTGGCATTGTTTGGCCCTGTATAAATCTGTGCCGGCTTTATGATTCGACGCCTGGACATTTTTCACCGTCTAATGCCCAGTAGGGGAACTTTGTCTTATTTATGTGGACCCCACGCGGTTTTATGTTTCTTGTTCGACTGCTATAATTTTTTGAGGAATGATACTTTAATTTAAAAAAAGATTTTTATCGTTGTTCTTGTAACGACTTTATAGAGCTGCTCTTAGCCCTAAGCAGTACCTAATTCAATGTTTATACAAATATACAGGGCGGTTAGTGAGTAACCCGACAAACTTGAAAGATGTAGTCCTGACAACATCTTGAGACTATAATGGCATATGAACTTTTCTGGACTCGGCTTAGTTTAAGAGATAATGACATGTTTTTCAAAAAACTATTTTCATCACACTATTATACTGATAAATGCCTGCACATTGCAAATTCTTACACTAATAGTTTTTATCTTGACATACTCACTGACGAATGTTAGAGAAAATGGCAAAAAAGTATCATAAAAATGTTAAACTAAAAAAAATTATAAAGTCATTACAAAAATATTACCCTACAATTTATTACTGGTCATGTATAAAAAAATACACAAAACCACAAAAAAATATTTTTTTTGTCCGAAAATGACATAGTTACGTCTCATAATGTTTTTTACTTCTTCTGACATCAAAAATGCATTGGTAAAGTCTGTCGGTATACTCATTCCTACCCGTGTAGGTGTACCCCAAAAATCACAACCTGATAAGTGATAACATTTTTGAAACTAACAAAATAGTTGTTTTCATAATGGCATCTGTCAACTGACAGTAATGTTGTGTCAAATATTTAGTTGACCGTTGTTTATATTTTGTAATTCGTCTTCAATGATTATCTCAGTCGACTGCCGGAAGTAGGCCTCTCTTATTATAACTATACTCGCTATGGGCAAGCGTATTAGCCATCGCAGTAATGTGTCTACTATGATGACGCTGCTGCCCATCATAAATCAACTTATCAAAAAAAATGGTCAGTTTTACTTCAATCCCTTAGTCGACTCCTACGACCCCGCGGGAAGAGTTGGGGTGGTGACAAATAGGTATATTCTTACTTCCGTCACCATATGGCACCCAATTTCCCAATTGCTATTAAAATTTAGACGAGACGCGAATTAGACATTTCGCAACGAGACGAGTTATGTTTTAGACTTCAAGCATGCTACTAACCCGAAGCAAATATTTATTATAAATGTTAACATTGAAGGTAAAATAATGGATAAAACTCACAGAGACCCAGTGAAACGTGAGAACAAACGAATAATGAACGGGGTAAAATACTCGGGCAGAATTATGTTTTATTTAATTGCAAGTACAACATGACTGAATATGGGAAACACATTAAATGAAAGCTTGGTTTAACGATTCTTTGTAGCAAGCTTTGTATTGTAATTGTAGTCTGAACAATGATATTACATAATAATACTTACATTTTGATTGTTTTTACGTAATTTGTGGTTTGAGTTGTACCTGAGAGTTATCAATTTTAGGCACACCCAATTACCGTGAGATCAAAAAATCCTTAATTTCACGCTAATTGGGAGTTGTGTAACATCCTACATAGGCTAAAAGCTTCATTACTGAAAATGTGAAAACTATGAAGCTCCAATAAAGCTCTGTAATAGGGAAATCTAAAGTTTAGGGAAAAGTATAAAATAAACAAGGTATAGAGAGGAAAAAGAAAATATTTATTAAATTAAAATTTCTTATTAGTTTCACAATTAAATCTAAGGACTCTACAAGCTCTGTATCTCATTTGGTCTGGTTAGGACTTCATGAGATACACCGTCATGATTGCTAGGGCCAAAAATACCTAAGTCAGGAAAACATGACGGTACAAAAACCTGACGCCAAAGGTTAACCTGCACACACACACAAAAATAGAAATTAATATAATAAAATATTGATAATAGCATGATCATCTAGTGGTAAATTGGACAACATTATGATAAGTAATAACCCAAATCCTCTGAGGTATGAGAAATGTTACAATTGTTACAAAGTCTATGTCCGAAATATGTTCCAACAAACAATAATATCAAAGCCATTTGACTATTCTACACAAGGAGTTAAATGTAAAGTAAATAGAAAGCTTGATTAGAGTTCATGAACTAAAGACCTTAGACATTAGGACAAATATTTAAATGTTATAGAACACACTAAAATTGTCATATCTATCCTTAAATCTGCAGTGATTACTAGCTAGATGAAAATAATATTTTAAATGTCAAACATTGTCTCTACAAAGCTTAGATAACGCCTATAAAATGATCCAGATAAATAAAAGAGATTACAATTTAGACTCGTATATGATACCCCATATATGTCAAGTGTAAATTTAGAATCTAACAGTAGAAAATTAAGTTAAGATTATGAAGAGTAATTTAAAAGAGATAAATTAATAAAGTTGTAAAAATTGGATTTAAATATGAATAACCTTATGATAAACGCTTAAGACTAACTTATCAACTATAAACCACGCTTAGTCTTACATAATAGCTGCCTATGATCAGCTATAAGCCGCTGGTACAGTCGCCATCAGATATATGGTAGCGGTCGAGGTTCCCAAATAAATCGGAGCAACGTAAAATTTCAATAAATTCGTTACGTGAGAAAAGGGCAATGATTTGGGAGCGTGTAATTGGTCATAAATTTAGGGGCAGTCACTTTTCAATACATTCGTAGCGTACAAGTAGGTAAAGATATCGGAACGAACATGACTCAAAGATATCGAAGCAGCCAGGATGATCATAAAGATCGGAACATTTATAGGAAATATACCTTAAATCTGCGTCACATAGTTTATTTTAATATGTTACTATGTTGTCACTACTACTACTTTAAGTCAGGGATCGGAAACCGTTATTATTTTCAAACCGTTACCATCCGTCAACCCCAAACCATAATCATAAAGTTCTTGTTCTCATTAACCGATACTTCTTAATGTTCTTTGACGGAACGCTTAATGGCCGATTCTGTTCTCAACGAACGGAATAATAACGGTTTTCCTAATTCTGTTGTAAGAGATGAACTGTCATGTCATGTTCTTCTTATAAAGTTTCCGTTACGGTTAATGTTCTTTCAAACGTTTTTGGCCGCGAACGCTACGTTTAGTGTTCTTGGGAACGGAATAATAGTGGTTTTCCTGTCAAAATTGATTTGAACAAATAGACAATCACATGTGGTGCCTATTCTCCGATTAATCGAGATTGAATGTCGTATGGCTTGTATAAGGAAAACGTATTGAAATGACGTTTCGTGTCGTTTACTATTTTAATATTTATGGATACTGGAATAGAGACCCACTAAAATTTTAAAATCTGTTCCAAATTTAAACGCATAACCGAACGTAGTTAAGGAAAAAGGACGCAATACACTACAATCTGCCAATTTGTTTTAAATCCTATGTCAAAAGGAAAAGCCATCAATTTAAGTGACAAAGTGGCACCTTTTCGTTCAACTTTTCACCGCCACGTCAAAAAATAAAAGCGAGCAACACACGCCAAGCAACAAATTGCATGTAAACAACTAACTCAACAAAGTAAGTATCAGCTTCGTAGTGTTAAACGAACATATATTTTATCAGTTATATCAATTCATTGGCGGCGAAAAAATGTCCTTACCTACTGTTATCAGGAGGTAATGTTATGATTACAGTCACGTTAATTCCTATAGCAAGGCTAGCATATCTTGTGTTTAACATCAACTTGCCGCCACACTTCTCTTTTTAATGTATACAATTGAAAAAAGACGCGTAGCTGCGAGTTGCTTGTTAATGCAGATTTCTTTAAGTTTGGCAACAGAGTTTGCAATCTGTCACCAACCTCTTTTGAGAAACTGAACTTGCTTTTCAAAAGAGGTCGATAGATCTGAGTCCGTAGCTATGTTAGCTAACGTGCCAATCGCTACGCTACGCTGAGCAGGTAGTGTATCGTAGTTTTCTCTCTGTCACTCTTTCTTATTGGTGTGACGAAGACAGTTGAGTTTCGTTCGCGACTGAATGTTAGCGATTGGCATATTGGCTACACAACCTGTTCGTTACAAAAATAGCTAAATATAATCATTTCATCGCCAACACAGTTAACTAATGTGTCTTGATGTTTTATGAATAAGGCAATTGGACTGGATGCGTGTAAGAGTTACGAATAAATGCAATGTCATTTGCAGACACCAATAAACTAACATGTTTTACCACAAAAATCAACTATATTCCAAATAGCTGACTGGTGAGTCGTGAGACTGGTGACTTGCTTCAACCTTTTCAACGCCACGTAAAACTATAAAAGCTAAATTTGAACTTTACGCACGTGTATAGTTACATATTATTTTGTGGATTGTGACATACAAATAGTCTTTGGCGTTGAAACTCTCTTGTTAATCAGTACCTACCAATATATCAGTCATTGTCCAATCTAATTGAAACCTTGTGGACGGCGATAACGGTTATGTTTGTTACACTGTTTCAACGCCAAAGACCGATATACAAGTCACAGATCAATAGAGACCTAGTCGCACTTGCTTATAGTTTTTGACAAATTCCTTTGTGACACTTTGGTGGCGTGGATGGAGTGACAGCTGCTGTTTTTGCCGTGGCATTGAAAAGGTTAGTGTTATGATTCAGTGCGACAATAATGTCGCCGCGAGATAGATTATCCATCTCCCTTTTATTCATATTGTTGGTAAAAGATAGAAAATCTATACATGTAGCGATAACATACTGACATAGCAATCATGTGCTAAGCGTACAGTATAGTTCGAGAAATATAAATTGAACGTTTATTTTTACTATAATGTAGGTAGAAAGTTACCAATTTATATTTCACGAACTATACTCTCAGTCGTCGTATGTCAAGTTCTTAAATTGATGCCGTTCTGATTGTGTCACTAAGTAATTTTTATAGTTAGCATATAGTATAGCAAGATAGTAGTTAGAGCAACACACCCAAAGAAGATGTTGACGAAGGCTTAAATGAGCAATATGAAATAGACAATACAACAAATTACCAAAGTTGATATAGTTGACCCCAGTTAAAATGACGAATCAAGAATGGGTGACAAAGACAGATCGGGACCAATTCAAGATTTTAAGAAAAAACAATTGAGACGTCACTGAAAATAAAACTAAGGCTGCGTTTCACCAAACTTTTATTCGAAGAATAACGCTTTCTCTCAGATATATATGTAGTGCTAAAGTACTATGGAGATTTGACATGACTATTCGAAAATAAGCGTTATACTTCGAATCAAAGTTTGGTCAAATCGACTAAGTGAAACACGTACACGGTCCAGAATCGAAATCTTTGATAGAGTTAACTGGGTTGGCGTGTGTACCTACTAAAACTAAAAAAGGAAAAAGACTATATATATTAATATTTATTTATTCGTGGTTAGCTTGGTCTTCCACATTCCAGCGTTTCACCGCTGCCGCTGGAGTCAGCATATGAGTATATGACCGCAGCCGATCTGATGATAACGAGTACTTTTGCGCACTGAGGTTGCAACGCAACAAATACTCATCACTGCTATCTCAAAGGGAAAAGGATTCTTGCTATATCAAAGGGTTCCAGGATGGCTGGCACATACGCGGGTTAGGTCCTCTGGCATGGCATCTTCCACTTTCTTCTATGCTGGTATACCAAGGCATCCATTCAGGTGTCTTAATATCAAAGGATCCATGGTATCTAAGGCTGTGGAACACGGCACCTCATTAGTTTGATTTGAGCGATTAAGTATGAAACACCATTATATAAGTGATACGTAGGCTTAGGACTTTTCATAGCATATCGTGGTTCAAAAAAAAAAATCCTAATAAAATCCTTGGAGCCGCTATGTGTAAAATTTGCGAAGTCAAAGTATATTGTAATATTAAATATAATGATTTATACCTACTGTCACATCGTTACTGAATTAATTTTATTCGAACGTAATTAATTTAAAAAAACGAACTTGATTTCATAAAAAGTGCATACGAAATTAGTTACCTATATCAGAAACCATAAAAAAATTAGACTATTATTTAGTGTTCAAAACAAACTAGAAAAAGTCTTAAATCGGAAATTGTGATGAAAATGGCGAAAGTATCATGTTGTTATTCTCGAAAGGTTCGAATCTTTCGTATAAATTACATGTAACTTCCGAACAAGAAGCAAAACTGACGTTACCTTTGAAGTAAATAGACTTCACTTCACGTTGACATCACATAGAGCATAGATTAATGGTTCCAATTTATAAGTATTTTATCATAATTAATAATTTAAACTGTTTCAAACTGTTTCTTGTCAACTGATATTGAGATTTAGTCTGAGCAAAATGAAAAGTCACGTGTTTGTACGAGAGCCAATACATTCGGAGTATCATAACCATACCCCGTTATCAATGTTGCAGATTCATTGAAACTGAGTCATAGGGTTGTCACAAAAGGTTAAATTTTTTGAGGTGATATTTTCATTTTTCTTAATTGTGATGTTTGGCTATTGCATGGGCAGCTGATTTCCCTATTTGTCCATTCATTTTCACATCCTATTGTATATTTTCTAAACACTTTAACGACTTCATCCCAACAATCGTCATAATTGTATATGTCAACATGTTTTAATAAGAATCGAAGACATCTTACTTTAAAATTTATGGTGCATTGGCACAAATGTATCTTATTTTTGTCTGTAACAGAAAAACCCAAACATTTTATTTCAAAGAAACTATTATCAAAAATGCTTTAACTAAGTACTTATTCGAAAAATTAATACTGTTAAGTATGTAGGTACATTTTTTCAACTTATTGATACAAGTTACAAAATTCAAAAACCATCGCATTCGGGTTACTTCTAATTTCGCCATCAGCTCCAGCTTAAAACGAGAAAATTCTGCGTGATCAATGAGGAAATTCATGATTTTAACTATATATTGAGAGAACGAATTACATTATGTCATAAATCAATTTTGACAAATAAATGACGCTATCACATATTATAGACTAAAAAAGGAATATAACCTTTTTTTTATTACGGGGTGAAAAGAGGTTTTATTTTGTTAACAACTTCAAATACCATGTCATATTATATATACACGTAGGTATCGTAGGTATACAAAAATTAACATGTAAAGTGCCAACCCTAGCGTTTTCAATGAATCTGCAACACTGATAACGGGGTATGATCATAACTCAATAAAATAATGCGAAAAAAAAAGTATTTTACTCGTAAAACACTGAAAGATGCGAAAGGTTAAATCATAGCTCTGTAACGAAAGATGATACTGTATTTTTGTTCTTTCGTGTTATTTTCATACCTAATCAGAACCCTGATTTCTATGACATAATGTAGGTACCATAATAAAGAAATACCACGATACCTCGAGAACACGACATTAACGACGTTTATTTTTGACACACAAAAGAACTTAAAGATAAGACTAAGATTAAGGACCGGACTATTTTTTGGTGAGTTGAAAGGATGTCACAAAAAAAATCATAAATTTATTCTCACTAACTTTTACCTGCAGATGTGTAATGTACGTGATAAAAAAAATCAAGCTTTCAATATAAATTTACTTAATGCCACTCAAGGAATAGCTTAGGAGTAAACGTAAAGTCAAACTTGCACTATTTTTTTTCCAAGACACCCAATCGAAAAACCTTCTTGGCTTATGATCGGACTAGTATCTCATTTCAACTCTAAAGTAAGGAGTAAAAGGTGCATAGCTTCCTGTTAAAGATGAAATCTCCAAAAATTCTCGAAAAACTAATTTTTTTTTTAAACGTTCGTAGCTCAGGACTGATGCGGCTGAGCGAGAGCGAGAGGGGCGGAGTGAAATGGTGTCATGCATAATATAGCAAGTGAGGAAAAAATACTACTATTTTAGTAGTTATTTCGGTCATCCGATCTTAGCCGGGTGTACCTTAAGTCGTATAAGTCGACCAACGTCAGTTTTGTTTTTTGTTTGGAAGTTACATGTAATTTATACGAAAGATTCGAAACGTTCGAGAAAAACAACATGATACTTTCGCCATTTATCATCTAAGACCGATCTAAGACTTTTTCTAGTTTGTCTTGAACCTAATTGTCTAGTTTTTTTATGGTTTCTGATATAACTAATTTCGTATTCACTTTTTATGAAATCAAGTTCGATTTTTAAAAATAATTACGTTCGATCAAAATTAATTCATAACAATGTGACAGTAGATATACAGGGTGTTTTATTTTCGACCGTTCGAATTCTACGTAGTGAATGTATAGGTCATACTAATCAACTTTTACTATGGGGACAAAGTCGAAATCGCGAAAAAAAAATCAGCTGTTTCATACATTTCGGCCGGCGTAATGCCGCCAATTTGTATGAAACAGCTGATTTTTTTTTCGCGATTTCGACTTTGTCCCCATAGTAAAAGTTGGTGAGTATGGCCTACACATTCACTACGTAGAATTTTAACGGTCGAAAAAAAAACACCCTGTAAATCATTATATTTAATATTACAGTATAATTTGACTTCGAAAATTTTACACATAGCGGCTCCATGGAGTTTAGAACCACGATATGCTATGAAAAGTCCTAAGCCTAATTATAATATTGCGGCAGCAAAATATTTGGCCAGCGTTGGGATCACGCAAAATAGGCACGTTAGATGTCGAGTTGCGGAAAATGGCGAGAATACAATATCAAACAACCGGCCAAGACCATGTCGGGCCATGCTCAGTATAGGGTTCCGTAGTTATTCGAAAACGGCTGGGCCGATTACGTTCGAAATGGTTTTATTTTTAAACCCACAGCCCAACAAAGTTTTTATTCTACCACTTTGTTAGCATAATTAATATGTATACCTGTACCAAATTCTAGTACTATCGGCCACTGAGCTATGCTGCGGACAGACAGACGGACATGGCTAAACTATAAGGGTTTTTTGTTTACTACGAAATCCTAAAAATAGCGCATGAGGAAAAAAACCGGCCAAGTGCATGTATATCCATGCTCAGTATAGCGTTCCGTAGTTGGTCGAAACTGGCTAGACCCATTATGTTCAGGATAGTTAGTATTATCTATCAGCGTTCTTTAAGCCAAATATGTAAGATATTTTTCATATTTTTCGAAATAGTGAATTTGGAAAATACCTTTACTCTTTTTGAAATACGTACCTATTCACGGATACCCCACATTGTATTCACGTGTAGAGGAGGAACTCCAATAGTTTTTTTTTTGGATATTTATTATTCGAGTTTGTCGGCTTAACTAATATGTATACCTACAACAAATTGTAAATGGTCACTGATCTAAGCAATGGGCGGACAGACAGACGGACAAACGCACGAAACGATAGATGAAGACTGATAGAGCGCTGGCACACTCTAGTACCATGCTAAGAAGAGTATGCTGACAGATAGACAGACGGACTAACGGACAGACAAACGGACATGGCGAAATTATAAGGGTTTTTTATTTTTTTATTTTAACTTTGCCCGATCATAACTAGTTTTTTTAACGAAAAAGTGTTAACGCTTTCACAGCCAGTAACAAAAAAGCTCGTTTAAATTTGAATTCTAAAATGTTGTTAACAGAGTTCTTAATCACAATTGCGGAAATAACGCGTAATTTATTTTTATTTTTTGTTACTGGACATTGTTTTTTTTTTGTGATCATTTAGAATTATTTCTATGCTTACACGAATCCAAGGATAGATGGACGGAAAGAAGGATTAACCAACAGATAGATAGACAGTCAGACGGACGGACGAACAGACAGACTGTAAAAGTACTTACACCCAGAATAATTAAAAAGGCAATCATTTCAAGTAATATCCGGTCGAAATATGTTTCTTTGCAGAAATAAACGGGCAGACAAACATACAGACAACGGATGGACAGATGAACAGACAGACAGACAGACAGACATACAGACAGACAGACGTACATGGCGAAAATGTAAGG
The DNA here is from genome assembly GCA_025490895.1 of Thaumatotibia leucotreta. Taxonomy (NCBI): domain Eukaryota; kingdom Metazoa; phylum Arthropoda; class Insecta; order Lepidoptera; family Tortricidae; genus Thaumatotibia; species Thaumatotibia leucotreta. The sequence continues at coordinate 26,983 of JALPQI010007789.1, read as the reverse complement.
GTTCCTAATTTACTACAGAACCCTAAAAAGTACTTGCAGCCAGAATAATTGAAAAGGCAACCATTTTAAATAATATCCGGTCGAAATATGTTTCTTTGCAGAAATAAACGGTTGGCCACACGGACGGACAGACATACAAACCGACAGACACACAGACGGATGGACAGATGAACAGACAGACAGACATACAGACACACAGACAGACAGACAGACACACACACACAGACATATAGACAGAAAGACCGACAGATGAACAGACAGACAAACAGACAGACAGACGGAAAGATCGACAGATGAACAGACAGACAGACGGACAGACCGTCAGACAGACAGACGGAAAGATCGACAGATGAACAGACAGACAGACGGACAGACCGTCAGACAGACAAACAGACATACAGATGGAAAGCCCGACAGATGAACAGACAGACAGACGGACAGACCGTCAGACAGACAGACAGACAGACACACAGACAGATAGACAGAAAGATCGACAGATGAACAGACAGACAGACGGACAGACCGTCAGACTGACAGACATTTCAAGTAATCTGGTCGAAATATGTTTCTTTGCAGATATAAACGGGCAGACAGACGGACGGACAGACAGACGGACCGACAGACAAACAGACAGACAACGGATGGACAGATGAATAGACAGACAGACAGACATACAGACAGACAGACGGACATGGCGAAAATGTAAGGGTTCCTAATTTACTACAGAACCCTTAAAAGTACTTACAGCCAGAATAATTGAAAAGGCAACCATTTTAAATAATATCCGGTCGAAATATGTTTATTTGTAGAAAGAAACGGTTGGACAGACGGACGGACAGACATACAGACCGACAGACAAAGAGACGGATGGACAGATGAACAGACAAACAGACATACAGACACACAGACAGACAGACAGACACACAGACACACAGACAGATAGACAGAAAGATGGACAGATGAACAGACAGACAGACGGACAGACCGTCAGACATACAGACAGACGGAAAGATCGACAGATGAACAGACAGACAGACGGACAGACCGTCAGACAAACAGATAGACAGACAAAGGGATGAACAGACAGACATACATACATACAGACAGACAGACATTTCAAGTAATATCCGGGCGAAATATGCATGTTTCTTTGCAGAAATAAACGGGCAGACAGCAGAGTTGGGCATTTCGTAATCAATTCCCGATTACAATATTACTTCATTTTACTTTGTAATGTACTTATGGGTAGCATATTACTTGTAATGTAATATCGTGAAACGGAATATTACAATGACGTATGAAGGAGTCAGTAATAATCTATAGCATATTAGCATTACTAATACTTTGGAATCAACATGTCGATTCAAAATTACTGGAATCGTTGACCATACTTCTAGATTACTTTTTAATTACTTTAATGTTAGGACGTGCGAATTTTTAATATTATTTTCTCAAATATATAATTAAATACGGCATCAAAGGTTTCTACTGATTTGCATACAGGTATGTACAGTCGGAATCCGATTGTGGGGTCCATTAGATCCAAGATGGCGGCACATTTTTGCTATTTTTGTCATTAGACTCGATTTCGACTAATTCACATACGTGAAACCCGAATTTAGGGTCCATTTTAAGATCCAAGATGGCGGCACAATTTTCTTCTCTTTTTTGTCATTTTTGTCATTATACTCGTTTTCGACTAATACACATACGTGGAACCCGAATTTGGGGTCCATTTTAAGATCCAAGATGGCGGCACATTTTTGTCATTTTTGTCATTGTACTCGTTTTTGACTAATTTACACATACGTGAGACCCGAATTTAGAATCCATTGTAAGATCCAAGACGGCGGCGTCTTTTTTTGCATTTTATTGAATTTTGTACCTACGCACTTTTCATTATTATACTCGTTTTCGACGAATTCACATACGTGGAACCCGAATTTAGGGTTCATTTGAATATTCAAGATGGCGACACAATTTTCAGCAATTTTTGTCATACTAGTTTTTGACTAATTCACGCACGTGGAATCCAAATATTCTATTTTCACTAGGTAGGTCTATCAAGGATCTTAAATTGACGCTAAATTCGTGTATGTAAGAACGACTACAATGTCAATAATTACAAAAAAAAAGAAACACATTGTACCGCCATCTCGGATCTTAGTATGAATCCAAAAATCGGATTCCACGGATGCGAATTAGTCAGAAACGAGTATAATGGGGCCGTGTGGTGACGGAAGTAAGAATACATTTGTCATCACCTCAACTCCTCCTGCGGGTGTCGTAAGAGTCGACTAAGGGATTGAAGTGTCACTGACCATTATTTGATAAAAGATTGATGATGGGCAGCAGCGTCATCATAGTGGACACATTACTGCAATCGCCAATCCGCTTGCCCGGCGTGGCGATTATGGGCATTTACCTCCTAATGCGTCTATACGCATAGTTAATAGGAGAGGCCTGCGTCCAGCAGTGGACTGTCATAGGCTGATGATGATGATGAGTATAATGACGAAAATTGCAAAAAAAGTTGCCGCCATCTTAGATCTTAGAATGGACCCAAAAATCGGATTCCACGGATGCGAATTAGTCAGAAACGAGTATAATGATGAGAATTGGAAAAAAAGTTGCCGCCATCTTTGATTTTAGAATGGACCCGAAAATCGGATTTCACGGATGCGAATTTGTCAGAAACGAGTATAATGATGAAAATTGCAAAAAAAAAAAAGTTGCCGCCACCTTGGATCTTAGAATGGACCCGAAAATCGGATTCCACGTATGCGAATTAGTCGGAAACGAATATAATGATGAAAATTGCTAAAAAAAGTTGCCGCCATCTTGAATCTTAGAATGGACCCGAAAATCGGATTCCACGTATGCGAATTAGTCGGAAACGAGTATAATGATGAAAATTGCTAAAAAAGTTGCCGCCATCTTGGATCTTAGAATGGACCCGAAAATCGGATTCCACGGATGCGAATTACTCGGAAACGAATATAATGATGAAAATACTAAAAAAAGTTGCCGTCATCTTGGATCTTAGAATGGATCCGAAAATCGGATTCCACGTATGCAAATTAGTCGGAAACGAGTATAATGATGAAAATTGCTAAAAAAGTTGCCGCCATCTTGGATCTTAGAATGGACCCGAAAATCGAATTCCACGTATGCGAATTAGTCAAAAACGAGTATAATGATGAAGATTGCAAAAAAAAATTGCCGCCATTTTGGATCTTAAAAATATTCAGAATACGTTTTTAACAATCATGATCATGAAACTGCTAGGATGTCAGATATCAACTAGAATGACATATAAATCAAAAACAATTTTCTTCGAGTAATAGTAACAAAATTACGTTGTAAGTAATGCAGATTACAGAAGTACTTGATTACGGTGGATTCAATATTACAGTAGCTGATTACAATACCGATCCCAAAGGAATGGATTACAGGCGTAACCATAGTACAGCATTACAGTAATTTTTATTATACTAGTAATTCATTACTGAGGAATCGTCATTACTGGAATGTAACCCTGTAATTAATTCCAAAAGGAATTGATTACGCCCAACTCTGGCAGACAGACATACCGACAGACAAACAGACGGACAACAGATGGACAGATGAACAGACAGACAGACAAACATACAGACAGACAGACGGACATGGCGAATCTGTAAGGGTTCCTAATTTACTACAGAACCCTAAAAAGTACTTACACCCAGAATAATTAAAAAGGCAACCATTTCAAGTAATAACCGGTCAAAATATGTTTCTTTGCGGAAACAAACGGACGGACAGACGGACGTACAGATAATCAGTCCGTTTAGATAGACAGACACACAGACAGAGAGACAAACAGACAGACAGAAAGATAGGCAGATGAACAGACAGACAGACGGACAGACCGTCAGACAGACAGACTTACAAACAAACAGACAGAGGGAGCCAAAATGCAAGGGTTCCTAATTTACTACAGAATCCTAAAAAGTACTTACACCCAGAATAATTGAGAAAGCAATAATTTTGAGGAATCAAACGGACGGACAGACAGACATGCAGATAGACAGACAAACAGACTGACAGACAGACAAACATACAGACAGACAGGTGGATGGACATGGCGAATCTGTAAGAGTTTCTAATTTACTACAGAACCCTAAGAAATACACCCAGAATAATTGTAAAAGCAATCATTTCGAATACTACGAGTATCTGGTCGAAACACGTTTCTTTGCGGAAACAAACGACCGGATAGACGGACGGACAGACAATCAGACAGGCAGTGAAACAAACAGACATACAGACAGACGGATGGACAGATAAACAGAAAATATACTTTCATTCGCAAAAGAAATGTTCGTTTAAATTTGAACTTTACTGTGATGTCAATAGAGTTCAAGCTCACAACTGCGAAAGTAACGAGCTAAGCCGAGGTTAGACCTGGGTCGCGTTTTATAAAGTTACATTTAAGCTTTGTAAACTTGCGGCAATAACTTGCAAGTGTAAACTCAGCTTTAGGTTCGTGATCGGCTTGCAAAGGGTTAAGAAGTACACGAGGCACAAGTAGTAGAGGAGTGTATTTTCAAAAGGGCTTATTTCCACTCTTGCAATAAGGGTTATTTTTTCTATGTTTCCATAAGATAAATTATCTCTATTGACAAAGTGGAAATAAGCCCTTTTGAGAAGACATTCCACAGTTACGATATAATGAAATCATAACAAAACAAAATACATAATTGTGGGACAAAGTCATTTTGCGTCCAGCGGAATGTAGCCAGCAACACCATATTGCTAGTTGTGCTAAGCTCACCTGACGCCAATAGAACGCGACTCCAAGCATAGGGGTTCCATTAAGGGAAATAATAGGAACTGCAACTGTCTCCTTGAGCAATTCACGTATCGTACCTATCACTATGTTGACTATTCCAGACGAGTGGGATGCACCCATAACTACGTAGGTAATAGGAGTATGATGCAGGTTATTATAGTAAGTATATATATTTAATTACCAAGGAGCCGAACCCATATTACAAGCCAGGTGCCGGTAGTAGACCAACATCGGGCGTCTTACTCCTCCGTCTTACCTCCTTCTCATTAAACTCTAAAATTAACATAGAAAGAAATATCTACTAATCAGAAAGTTCACAAACTTACCATTATAAATATAGTTATGTATATCATAGGACATCAGCTTAACTTAATACTCAAAACTTAAATGATAATTAAATATGAACATTATTTCGGAAAAAACATTGACATCTCAGTCAACAACTCGTTGTCAGGTAACCAATTTCCAGGCAAGTTCCCGTCGACGGCGCTAGGAGGCGCCAGAATTGCTAGCACATATTGCATCCTTTCACTTAATTCAATTTAAACCTTTTTCATCATGCGGCCAATATCACACGTCAAACCTAAATGGCTAATCAAATGAAATAAAAATACGAACTATATTCGTGTGGAAAAGAGAGAGCGAGTGGCGGCATGTTTACGTCATCGCGAACAGTTTAATAATGGTTCACGGAACTTTATTTTTCGTTCATCTGTAGTAACGGTAACCAGAAAAGTTTTGTTCTTTCATATAAATCATATAATGTTCTTGTCAAAACCGTTATGTGAAAGAACGAAATTTTTCCGTTCATCTTGTCAAGTCAAAGTCAAACTATTCTTTATTCAAGTAAGCTTATTAATAAGCACTTTCGAATCGTCTGACATGAGAGAAAAAATCTACTACTGGTTCAAACCCTACGCCGTTCCTGAGAAGAACCAGTAAGAAACTCAGGTCGACTTATTTTTTCAAAACAGTATAATAATACATCTTATTAAAATAACATGCATTAAAGAATGTATTACATAAAAAAAAAAAAAAAGATTATTATAGACATTTTTATAAAGACAGAAATAAATAAAGGACCATAATATTAAACAAAAATAATTATTATTGTACAAGTTCGCAACATTATTAAGTATCAATATCTAATACTACTAGAGATGTAAAGGTCCTCTAGTTGTCAGAATAAAGAGATATTAAGATTTAGAGATGTAAAAGGTCTCTAATCGTCATGATTTTAACAATAATAATAAAATAGAAAATTAACAATTTAGTGACAATTTAGTGACAATCACAAAGCAACTATTCTTATTATTTTAAAGACAACAGCCAATACCTATTTAAATATGACATCACAGTAAAATAAACTCTAATATTAAATTAAACTAGAGATGTTTATTCTCTAATGTCAATAATACATAATTTTGGAGATGTAAAGTGGCCCCAATGTCAGTTAATAAATAATAATAATAATGATTTGGAGGTGTAAAGAATCTCCAAATGTCAATAAAAAGTAAATAAAAAGGTATATGAAACAAATGTTTCATGTCAGAAGACAGTTAAACTAAAAGTCTTGTGAACTAGTGCTACAGAATACATAATTATTATGTATCCAATAAGTCAAAATTTTGCTATAGATATAAGGAGATAAATGGGCTCCATGGTGAAATAAATATTAAGTGTGAAGATGTAAAAGGTCTCCACGGTCAAAGAAATTAAATGCTAAGAATAATAAATAAAATTAATTATTTTGGAGGTGTAAAGGCTCTCCAAACGTCAAAAAAAAAAAAAATAATAATAATAATAAAGAGGCTGTTAAGCTAACAGTCTTATAAACTAAGTCTACAAAATACATAACTAATATGTATTCAAGTCAATGTCATGTAAATCTAAGACAGCTCTTGAGACTGAAGACACGGCCATGGTTCCTCGTCATTCAAGTAATCGTCAACTTTATAATAACCCTTTTTGAGAAGACCATTTTTGATGTACATTTTGAATGAATTATAGGGCAGTTCCCATGCCTCTAAGGGTACTTTGTTGAAAAAGGTAACACAGTTTCCAACAAACGACTTTTTTACTTTCTGTAGACGAAACTTGGTAACCAATAACTTATGCTTGTTCCGTGTGTTGCGGCTGTGAATGTCAGAAAGCTTTTTAAAGGATTTAATATTCTTATGTGTGTACATTATCACATCCAGTATGTATTGTGAAGCTACTGTGAGAATATCTATTTCCTTAAATCGTTCTCTCAGTGAGTCGCGAGAGCTAATATTTTAAATCGATCGAATAGCTCTCTTCTGAAGAATGAAGATGGTGTCCAAATCTGCTGCTTTGCCCCAAACCAGTATGCCATAAGACATAATACTGTGAAAGTAACTAAAGTAAACTAGGCGAGCTGTCTCCACGTCAGTGAACTGTCGGATTCTTCTAACTGCATACGCGGCAGAGCTCAGCTTGAATATTGTGAACCAGAAATATTGTGTTCATTTACAAAACCGTTACCGTATTTAACCGTTACTAATACGAACGGAATTTATAACGGTTAAAGAACAATATCAAATGGTTAATGAAGAACGGTTCCGATCCCTGCTTTAAGTTGTCAATGTCAAAGATGATTTTGACGGCACTGTTGTGGGTGAGTAAATGAGTTTCCTAGATAAAAGAGAAGTTTTCAAGCATCATTATCGAAAAATGCATAAATTCAATTTTGATTTTTTTATTGATGTAATCATATTAATATGGGATAAGTAAATAAAATCGTAAAGCTAGGAAATGATTTATTTGAACGAAACTAAAAAAGTATAAAGGGTGAACAGAATACCTAAAAGTCATTTGCGGATCCTATTTTACCACGGTGACAAGTCCGAGAATTGTAAATTGACTGTTACTCCCATTGCAGGTGTCCACGGGTTACGGTTACCACTTATCATCAGACGGGCCGTGTGGTCGTTTGTGTTTCAAATATATTGCAAGAACTTTTAGCAATCAACAATAAATACCGTCTTTAAAGCGAAGCAAAATTATATTATATTGTCACAAAAATACGACAATTGTAGCGAAATTCCAACATAGGTCGAACCTCATATCAAGAATGTACGAAAGTCGTTCTAATCCTTGTGACAATTGTAACGACTTTCCGAAAGTAAAATAGTAAATTACGATACAAGTGCGAAAAAAATTAAGTGGAGTGGAACGTGTGGAGATAAATTAAAGCACGACTGAAGGGAGTGCTTTAAATCTACACGAGTTACAAATTTCCTTTTCGCACGTGCATTATTTGTGAGAATTGTATGGTGGTGATAAACAAGCACACGGACCGTCCGATAGTAAGCGGTAGACGTAGCCTGCGGAGGCTTGACATCAGTAACAGTGATATTATACATGTATGATATTATATATATATTTATGCTATTGTTGCTTTACAAAAATACTGGTGACTCATTAAAATCAGTCAGTATGGGAATGTCTGAAACTATCGGATATACGAAAATATATTCTTAGGAACCATGTCATCCATTTTAATAAACAGAAAAACTGCATTAATATATTTGAAAAAAAAAAACTACCCAGAAGGGGAATCGAATCCGGTTGTTTAGAAAAAATAAACTTATCTGCACTATTTCTATTCGGATATCCATTGTGCAGGTCTTAAGCAGTAAATAGTAGTACCTATTTGTTTTTAGGAACCATATCCCCTAAGAAGCATGATGTCTAAAATTAATAAAATACATTGTTTTCACATATTCCACACGTTTTTTTCTAATGTATAAATGCAGTTTTTTTTATCAAAATCGATGATAGATAATTAATTATGGTCCCTAAAAACAAATACTACTTAGTATGTCTTATAGTTTCAGAATTTCTCTTTCAAAAAAATAAGTTTTAAGACAAAATATTATTAAATGACGTACTGACATTTATATTACTCCCTAGGGAATTTCACTTTTCTATTACTCCCGCTATGCATGGCGCGCTTAGACAGCAAGTGTAATAAAAAGGTGACATTAACCGGCCCCCAAGATCGCCTGATTTTTTGTTTTTTTTCTGTGGGGTTATTTAAAAGGATTTGTCTTTTCTTATTGGCCAACGAACCTTTAGCAATTAAAACAAAATATTCGAACCACGATCACTGAAATAACGCCAATGATGCTACTGGAGGTGGATATTTGTCTGATTATTTACCATGTGTAATTGCCGACCCAAAATAATTTTATTTATTATGTATAGAATAAAATTTCAAAAATAAAGTGTACCTTCTATCTTATTTGGCCACCCTGTATGACTGTGAATATATTCTAGATTGACTTATACACTGTTGTCTCAACAGTACTTTCAAATCCCATTGTAATTGCTGTTTAATAATACCTACTTCAATATAATTATTACTCGAACTATTTATTGTGCCACCGCCGAGTACCCGACATCTCACGAAAAGCTTTGCTCCTTGTTCTACCTTTGCCAATTTTGGCAATACGTCAAAACAGCGGTTAACTAGATAACTCATTTTAATTATTTAGGCATAATATCTGTCCAATTTGCGAAAGAGACAGAAATATATTTGTCACGATGACAAATGTCTACTCTTTTCGAAGAACGTCACAACAAACCACTCTGTTCTAAATTCAAATTATTGACAACCTATTCAAGACTTGTGGCTGACCATAAAGAATTTAAAGCGATGTGTAAATGACACTAAGGTATATTTTCCATAAATGTTGAGATATTTACGACCACCCTGGCTGCTCAGATATTTCTGATTATATCTGTGTTCCGATATTTTTGCCTAATTATACGTTACGAATTCATTGAAAAGTGGTTGCTCCTAAATTTGTGACGAATCACATGCCTCTAATTATTGCCCTTTTCTCACGTAACGAATTTATTGAAATGTTACGTTGCTCCGATTTATTTGGGGACCTCGACCGCTACTATATATCTGATGGTGACTGTACGAGTATAATATATTAACCAAACGCACACGTAATTATGTTGGCCAATGTCTGAACGAGAGTCTCAGCGTGGACCGATTCTATACAATCCAGATTGGGTATTTAGAGTTGCAAACCGATGCAAAACCCTCGAGTATAACGATGGACTTGTATAGAATATCCGAACGCTAGGAATAGATCCGAAGATACAAATTCAGAGACTTGAGAATAAGAATATGACAATATGCCTCACAAGACGTTAATGTGTAATATATATGTAAGCCGTATGATTAGATAAGTCCCATAGCGTTATGAGACAACCACTTTTATGTAATAGTATTCTATAGGAATACTCAGAAATATTATGTTTGATATAACATTATTATGTCTTCAGCAAGCCGAGGCAAAGCTGAAGGGAACGCAGAAATAACGATGAATCAGTACCTTAATACTAAACCACTTAAAACTAACTTATAACTAAATGACGCTTATGTTTTATACTGTGTTGATGAACACACGCATGACAAGAGTAATGTCTGAACGGGAGTCTCAGCGTGGACCAATTCTATACTATCCATATCGGGTATTTAGAGTTGCAAACCGATGCAAAACCCTCAGGTAAGTCAACAGACTAGCATTGAGAATATCCAAACGCTAGGAATAGATCCGAAGATGCAAATTCCGAGACTAACTAAGAATGTGATAATATACTTCTTTTAAATTAATGTATAATTTTGTAATAATAATACTCATTTCTAGAAGAGTCATAATTATAATAATCTGGAGTCGATGTGGGCATGACAATGACAATGATAATGGAATCAGTTAGTTGAGATAGCAAGAATACGTATATAATATATAGATTTGTGTATCTTTTGAACACTTAATACAAGCACCGAATTATTATTCAATATGAATTATACTTGTTTGCATGGCTACAAAGGTACCCCTTGTATATATTACCTCTTTGTCATTTAGAGAAGGCAATTCAGAACCCGTAGTATTACATTATGAAAGAACCAAGTGTGACCATAGTACTGGGAATTGCACATCAATGCACAGTATTATTCAAGCTCCATGGTAGCAAGCCCAGCCCGAAAGCATGAGACAACTAAGTCAATAGTCTGTAAGATCGTTGAGCTTCGCACTTGCAGCCTCGCCCATATAGTATAAAAATTAGATTGTATGTAAATATATAATTGGGGTCTTTAACCACAAATGCTAACACAAACAAGGGTACAGATGTCTTATCGTATGCTATTTGGACGTCTTGCCAGAATAGTTCTAGCCAAGCGGTCCATTTCGCGAGTGTAAATAAATTACAAGCCCAAGCGATTCACCCTTTTCAAGGATCACGCGAGGGCATCGATCAAAGACGAAGTTCTACCATGAAACTCGTGGTCCCCTAACAAATTAGGTGACTTGTGAGAACCTCGATCCCGGACGTAAGCAGAGTTTAACTAAATTTAATATTAATATTTCCATAATAGTTACTAGAACCACATCTCTCAACTAAACGAATAACATTATCAAAGATACGTAAGCCCAATTCCATTAATTATAACTTTATTGTTAAACGCGGTCAATTCCAATTCAAAATAATAATTTTAGCATTTTAATCAATTCTGTGAATTTATACGTTCCGTTATATGATGTAAGTAGCTCAAATTATGCTTTAATTGACAGTAGGGTAATTTATACTTAAATGTTTAGAATAAGTTTAAAATATTAAAATCTGGATCATTTTATAAGAGTCTCAAATCCATAACGCACACGTGATATACAGTTTATAATCATTGTAATGAATCACGCATTCATAGTCTCTAATATACTATTGATGGATCAACTATTTCTACTTAGTGACTTCAATTACTGCGTGATTCATTAGCAAAGAGCCGCGTCTAGATAAATCAAGTAAGTGGATGCACTGATCATAGTCCAATATTTATGACATTAAATATAAGATATTAAATAGCAGTGCGTTGTCAATCTAGAACTTGTAAACAGCAATATAATTATGTATTACATTAGATTCTGAATCACGATTGACAACTAAAATATCAACTGCAGTTATATGTCGTACGGTAGATGTTAAATCTTTAATACCCTTAATTCTAAATGAAACGTATATCCGCTCGAATAGACGATAATAATGTATGGAATAACAGTGTAGACCCAACACGTAGCACGCGAGCAGTGACGCCGAGATGCAGACGCTGTATATGGCACCCTTATGAATGGAGTAGCAGGGCCGACCCAACACGAAGCACGCGTGTAGCGGTGTCGTGATGTCGTCTGTACATGGCGCCCTCTCTCTCGTACGCACGAATCACCGGAAAGTAGAAAAGATCATGTTTATAAGAGGTATTCATAAGAAGTTAATAATTTTGATTACGAATTATAATTGAACGGAATAATAGAAGAATACTAAAGGAGTAATTCAAATACTAAAACTAATCAAGCAATTATTGCCAATGAAATATTCTGTTTAATCGATAATTATTCCAATAAAGTATAAACTCTAAATAATTAACCAATAAATCATCAAATAGTGGTATTCAATTAAAATATATCCTAGCCCGCTCTCCATAACATTAATATAATATATTTAAGTTTAGAATTATTTTTCAATATGGCACACACATAATTTGGAGGGTAGATTTTCCTATCTATTAAATAAACCAGAAGCAACACACCAACGGAGTCCTGTCAAGGCAAAATGGCTGACGCCTTTAAGCATCACTTGCGACCGACGAAGTATTAGATGCTGATGTAACTGCAGGTACTAAGCAGTTCCCGTAGTGTCGACTCCGCATTTCCACACCCTTCATCCCTGGATGATATGGCCTCTCGCCGATGGACATGAACCGGAAATGAGAAATATTTATTTAGTTACCTACCAACATTTATACACTGTACAATATGATGAGAGCTATAATCTAATACGGAAAGCAGCCATCCTAACATCTTCGCTGCGGCAATTACCTTAGCTCACAACTAACCATACTTTGTAAGGGATCGAAAGACCCCCAACCCCCAACCGCAGTGAACGTATTAAATATAATAGTGTGCTAAAATAATACCACAAGCTCACAGCGGAGTACAATGGCACTGAATTCAAACCAAATTTAAGGGAAACACTATATCTAATAATCAAATATTAATGAATCAAAGTATTTATAAAACAACATTATAAAACAGTTTACTTAATTATTCACTTTGTAAGTATCATATTTTAACACTGATGCAATAGGCTTAACTCGTAACTAACCACACCTTGTAAGAGGTCGAAAGACCCCTACCGCATTGAACGTGTTAACACGTGACGCATCTATACAACCTACATGAACCAATGCTGCGCGCTCCACTGGTCTACTACTGTCGACCAAAGAATACGGCAACCTAATAATTAATACAGAAAATATTTAGATAAACATGTTACCTTATTAAAATGTCACTCGATTATCTTCGTATTGCCGTCACGCTGAACATTATAAAGCAAGTTAAATAAATTAAATCAACCGGACACACGCACGACCACAAGCAATGATTTATCATTATATTCCTGTCATAGATTGCAATTTAAGATCCAATCTGCATGAAAACCATCCAGACACGGGCCCTGTATCCAGACACCCCAGACAAGCCGGACCCCAACTACAAGCTAAAACTAATTCATTAAATTAATATTAAATAACTTACGTTTGCCCTTGTGTCGGTTTGCCGTAAACTTATAGTAGTCACTAATCTACCAGTACGATTCGTTACCACTTAGTAATTCTATAAAGCATTGTCGAAAGTATGTCGGAATAATAACTGTTCAATATTTAGACTATGAATAAACACGATGAGCACAATTGAACACGCATAATAGAAACTAGATATTCGGGCACGCTCATCTGCAAAGAACAACGTATCCATTTAATTTTCAACAGAATCTGAATCTACCCACTTTCTAACATATCGCTGGAATCCCGTATGATTCGATGCACCTATTATTCTACAAATCACAAAGCAATTCCTATAAATATAAAGTATGCCAGAGGCGACGTACCATATCCATGTGGTGCATCCTTTGTGCGCCCAAATGCCGGGTGGTACCGCATTTCTATCTTCGAATCACGCCCAGAAATCGTGTCACTCGCCCTATGCCTCCGCTGCCGTAAAGCCTGCCTGCTATATCTGTGAACAATTCTAAACACGATATGCCTTACGAACTAAACTCACTGACTTCCTTACGACACGACGCTCTGCCGACGAAAAGCCTTGAATACCTGTTACACTCCCCTAAGTCAGATTCTCTCAACTCTCATTCTCAATCCCTCAATTGTTCGTTCATTCGACGTCTTTGAATCACCTCATACTGAACATCTTTTACCATTGGCTTACAACAAACTAGCTCGAATCTGATTGGTTGAAATTCTACCCGCTCTGTTTAATTCCATAGTATCCTGAATGAAAACACTGACGTACAATTGTAGGTCACGTGGTACGCGGCGACGTCATGATATTTTAAATCGAACGCCTACAAAAAGAATTAAAGCAAAGAATTATCTTCAATTGATGTCGATACGTTACAGTTGCTCAAAGAGAAAATGCCCATCTATGTGATATATCATATCCAGTGGTCGGATATCCCGGTGCAACAAGGGGTGAATGACCTCAAACATTATACTAATATGGATATACCACGGGATTCGACAAAATTACATCCAGTAAAGTTTAGTAATATTTTGTAACGCAAAATAAGCGCATGTACATACAAGCGTTTATTATTATGCGATTTCGACAATTATTTTAAAAGATAGGTTATAAATTTTGTTTAATATTGACCTTAGTACCAAATAGCCTTTTGGTATGAATATTTTTAAATAAAAGAGTTTAGCTTTAAAAATAGAAGCTCTTCACTAAGGCACAATAGGTTCCACTTCTAGAAATTGCGAACGTAAAAAAAACAGAAATATCATATAATACACGATTATTTTAATCCGTGATCAGGATTAAAACAATATCCATACCCAGCCTAAATTAAACATTTTAGGTGAGGTCTCCTGCAGATACCTCAAAATTTTATTAATTTAAAGTTAAAGAAAAATTGTATCCAATAACCACTGAATGGTACATGGTCTTCCTGAGGTCATCAATTACTAAGTTAGAGAAAATATACCTGGTTACGGATTAAACATCCTCGTGTATGTAAAATAAAATCAAACATTTTTAAGCATGAAGACTTGACACACCTATGCAGACAAACCGTTGTTAAAAACACTTTTTTTTAATTCGGACAAGTTTGGGATTGTTCGACTTAGGATCATGAGCTCTTTCAATCCTACTAGGGAAAAAAAAGTGTCCAAAAATGTTTTTTTTTCCATTACGCTATCGTTTTTATAGACTTTGTATGGCGATAGCGTAATGGAAGAAATTAAAAATGTACGAAAATTGTGGGACAGTTTTTTCACCTATCAGAATTAAAAGAGCTCGTGATCCTGAGTCGAACAAGCCCAAACTTATCCAAATTAAAAAAAAGTGTTTTGAACAACGGTTTGTGAAAACGCCCAAAGATTTCGTTTATGTTCGCAATTTGAGCTGCCTTTTTAAGTATACCTATCAGATCTATATTTTTTTTTCAAACTAAACCCGGGAATTTAGGTCATATCCATATTAACTTTTCTACTTGGTATCCCCTGGTGTTGCACCGGGATATCCGACCACTATTCATATCACACATGTATATATATATGTTTCGGCGTATGGCCCTTTATATCAGGTCCGGCCGAGCTATAGGGAGATGGTTTAGCTATCTATGCACTTATGCATGTAGGCATGGACTTATAATGAAAACACAACATGAATTAAGATCTTTTTATTACTACTCCGGTTCGCAAGAGTTAAACCACAACAAGAGAAGAACCAAGAAGAAACTCAGCGGGTTGTATGTTTTAATCTTTTCAAATCATTGGTAATTACAATTTTAGATCATTACAATAGGTACACACTTAAAACACGATTAATCAAAACACTTTAAACAACAACAACAACTAATGGAAAACGACTGGAGAGTTCTAAGTTTGAGTCCATGCTTCACCAATTTCAAAACACAAGAAATAACGACTTTCGTCAGGATGCTAGGAAATAACGATCTGAATCTGAATCTAACGAATTATTGAATCTAATCAAACTCCTTTTACTCTGGAGTGCACTTAATCAAATCTATTCGCGGTCTCAAAACTTAAGAGAAGGAATGATCATAATTAGAATCTATTCCAAGTCTATGCAAGAATCAATCTTTCGAAGTCTAACGCGGGAATCAGAATGAATTGACTTTCCAATGTCTAAAGCAAGAATTACTTCTTTCGAAGTCTAACGCGCGAATGCGAATGCATCATGAAAACAGCGCTAGTGACCTTTTATACTGTCAGGTCATAAACTACCTGCTTCACAGGCGGGTAGATCTCAACCGGGTTTTATTATCTACCTGACGCATGGACCAACCCAAAGACCACTCCAAGCAATACATTGCTTATCGTTTTCTAGATTTAGTAACTCTTAACAAATTAATTGTAAACATTGCAAATAAAACAATTCTGGCGTTCGAAGACTCGACGTGTCGTACAGGTCTGCTTGCACCAACTGAAGCGCGACTCCGACACGGCCATTCTGACGTGACAAGCGTCCTCGCTTGTGTCTGAAACAAACACGTACGCCAGTAATCTTTGTTACCGCTCGGTCACCCTGACCAACATTTGTCTCCATAAAAAAAAATCAATTCAACTCAAGGAAAACAAAATTCAACTATTTTCAACTGAATTAAAAATTACTTCATATCATTTCATTAATTCCAATTTAATTAATCTGAATGCTTGGTCTTGAATTAGTACCACCTGGCTTTCATAGCCTCATTTTAAGAAAACATTACAATAAAACTCGGAAAAATGTCTCTAGATACTTTTCTTTTAATCGAATTAAACAACACACAAGCTTACATCATGATTTTTAACTTCTCACAACAGAATCAACAAGATTCTCGGCCACTCCAAATTAGCCATATCACAATTTAGTCACATAGACTCAGGCCCCCGCCGTATCAGTGCCGAGCATTGCGCTCTGAACGACCATAAGGCCACAGTTACAACTACGGCACGTGACTACGGTGCGGCCAAAAAACAAAAAAAAAATCAAGATGCTTGCTCAACTTTATCACTTGTACTAGGTTCAGATTATGAGAGACAAGTTTCCACATTGACGCATTTTCTAATTTGGTCATGAGCGTACTTGTGGGTGCATTTAAACTTTAGTTTCTTCAAACTAATACGATCGCCATCAAGTACCTCCAAGACCTTAAACGGGCCCTTGAATTTAGGTTTCAACTTTTGTCTGATTGCGTTCTATCAGCACAAAGTCAAGTCAAACACAAAAAAAACTTTGATATATTTGATAGTGCCAGCTTAATTTTACCAGTTAAAAAAAACAAAATTAATTTAAATTAACGAATCAAGTCCAGTCAAGACACTTCCTTATTAAAATAAAAGTCACGTTTTTTTTTGTCCATCGAAAACTCATGTGACATAGTCATCAATTACATTCAACAACAATAACTTCTTTCGTGGCATTACCAATTCTAACGCAATATGGTAAAAATAAAAGCGAAAATAAAGTTGTAGTTTTCTTAGTAACCGTTTTACGGAAAACAAAATTATAAGTTTTCAATGAGTAACTACGTATTCACATTACTAACAGAAAATTAAATAAACCACTTTTTAAATTGAATTTTAACCAGTCATTAACTTCTTACTACTTTACTAGCCAGTAACAGACATAGTTCTGCAATAGTCAAATGAAACTGTTGAACAAAAATAACAAATAGGTTACAGTACTCTAAAGTTGGTCTACCTCCATCCGGTAACCAAAACCACAGTTGCTTCCATCCAGCAACAACAAAACTGGTCTACCTCCATCCGGTAACCAAGCCACAATTGCTTCCATCCAGCAATAATTGGTCTACCTCCATCCGGTAACCAAACCAAAAACACATCGACCGATTACACCATCAAACCAAACGCATGCCACCCACAATCGTGGCCGCACTGAGACGGAAAAATAGATCCGATTTTACACCTACGACTACGAATGATAAAATGGTGTATGCAGTCTGAGAAACGTAACCAAATTGAATGTAAAAAGTTTCATTACACGATTGCAAACTAAATGACTAATTCCAATTAATTATAATCCACAACTTTAATTAAACTAAAATAGTCAAATTGAAACTATGGACAGCTCAAATAATAAGAAATGACTATCACCACCAACATCATAACCGTCATCATGATCACCATCATGACCACCATCATGACCACCATCATGACCACCATCATGACCTTCATCATGACCACCATCATGACCACCATCATGACCATCATCATGACCACCATCATGACCTTCATCATGACCACCATCATGACCACCATCATGACCTTCATCATGACCTTCATCATGACCTTCATCATGACCTTCATCATGACCACCATCATGACCACCATCATGACCACCATCATGACCTTCATCATGGCCATCATCATGACCTTCATCATGACCTTCATCATGACCTTCATCATGACCTTCATCATGCCCTTCATCATGACCTTCATCTTGATCTTCATCTTGACCTTCATCATGACCTTCATCATGACCTTCATCATGACCTTCATCATGACCTTCATCATGACCTTCATCATCATCATCGGCATTTTCAATTTGATAATCTCAAAAGAATAACCCCTCGATGACTACAACATTAGTTTCACTAATTAGCTCAGAGCTCAAATAGCCCAACAAAATGTGAACTTCTCACCGGATCAACAACGCTGTCTGTTGTAATGGTGTGGACACACCACGCGTTGCACCACGTGTTCAAGGAAGGCAGCAGCGACACCAGTCTTCATCACGATAGGCAGCAGTGACACCAGTCTTCATCCTCTGCCACGCCGTCGGGACGTGATGACAGCAACAGGCATGATGCCGGCAGGTTGCTCTGGTTGGCCATGTTGAACTGAAAATATCAAATTGTACGGTATCAGTTTCATCACAGAAATAATTTGCATGCGGGCTCAGCCCAAGCTCATCACGAGACTAGAAAGTTAAGTTTAGGGTATTGGCATCTGCTTTCACTTGTCATTAAATCGACTTTATTTTACTACAACCAAGTTAATCTCGCAAATAATAAAACGTTTTGAGGACACAAAAACACGCTACAAACAAATGTCGACCGTTAATTTTTAAATGACTACTTCAAATTTTGCATTAAAACAATTGGAACGAAACCTGTCCTTTTATTTCTGTTGCTCCAAAACTCGCGTCTCTGGCAGTTTTTCTTATTTTCTTGTACACCTTGCAATAAATTGTCAGAAATTGCGCTCGTTTCATCGCCACAGCGACATCGCCATCATGGACGAAAACGCTGACCACTCTCACAGTGATCTCGTGGTTGAACATCTGTAACAATAATTTCACACGCATAGAAAACTTTTTACAACAGAAACGGATAGAACATTTTTGTCATGATAAGGAATAAATTTTTGGCTCACTACAAAACAAAACAAAGGGCTACTTGCCCGTATTTCGGAACTGCTAGTAATTCAAAACTAAGAAACAAACAACTATGGACCATGATATCATCTGAAATTACTAGAATTACTGTAATTTTTTTTGGTCAAGTGGGTAGGGTAGGTACCCACACGTATTGTTACATCAGAAATTACAAAAAAAGAACAAAGTAGTCATCTAAATCACTACTCAAAGCAGAAATTGTGAACAATCATTACCTTACCAACTGTTGCCGATTTTAAACCTTACCGTTTACATTGTGTTACATTATCAGCTAGCACTCACTGTTTTGTGAGCTTGGTGTATCCCACTGTCTGATTTCGGCGTAGGGCCCTTTATATCAGGTCCGGCCGAGCTATAGGGAGATGGTTTAGCTATCTATGCACTTATGCATGTAGGCATGGACTCATAATGAAAACACAACATGAATTAAGATCTTTTTATTACTACTCTGGTTCGCAAGAGTTAAACCACAACAAGAGAAGAACCAAGAAGAAACTCAGCGGGTTGTATGTTTTAATCTTTTCAAATCATTGGTAATTACAATTTTAGATCATTACAATAGGTACACACTTAAAACACGATTAATCAAAACACTTTAAACAACAACAACAACTAATGGAAAACGACTGGAGAGTTCTAAGTTTGAGTCCATGCTTCATCAATTTCAAAACACAAGAAATAACGACTTTCGTCAGGATGCTAGGAAATAACGATCTGAATCTGAATCTAACGAATTATTGAATCTAATCAAACTCCTTTTACTCTGGAGTGCACTTAATCAAATCTATTCGCGGTCTCAAGACTTAAGGGAAGGAATGATCATAATTAGAATCTATTCCAAGTCTATGCAAGAATCAATCTTTCGAAGTCTAACGCGGGAATCAGAATGAATTGACTTTCCAATGTCTAAAGCAAGAATTACTTCTTTCGAAGTCTAACGCGCGAATGCGAATGCATCATGAAAACAGCGCTAGTGACCTTTTATACTGTCAGGTCATAAACTACCTGCTTCACAGGCGGGTAGATCTCAACCGGGTTTTATTATCTACCTGACGCATGGACCAAAGCAAAGACCACTCCAAGCAATACATTGCTTATCGTTTTCTAGATTTAGTAACTCTTAACAAATTAATTGTAAACATTGCAAATAAAACAATTCTGGCGTTCGAAGACTCGACGTGTCGTACAGGTCTGCTTGCACCAACTGAAGCGCGACTCCGACATATGTATAGTTTAGTTTAGTTTAGTTTTATTTATTTCAGGAAGAAAATTCGAAATACAATGTGATGTCAGGGTAGTTATACAAATTTTCATCGTTATCGTCAAAATACAAAACATAAAATTAAACATTAATGCAAAGTCAAAATAATAATTAACAATAATCAATTAATCAAATCAAGTCAACAAAAATAAAATAAACAATTGAAATAACTAACCAAATATATCACAGTTTTAATTCCATGTACTCGTTTACAGAGTACAGAGGGTTATCCAACAAAAGGTTTCTCAAGTTACGCCTAAATACTGCATCACAGGGCTCGTTTTTAAGTCAGCAGCTGGCAAGTGTTCAAAGTACGTAGGTTCTATAACACGTGGGTTTTTCCTTGAAAGCGCCATGCGACGGGGAACTGTTCTGAGACGACCAGTTGCTCGGAGTTGTTTGTCCGGATGGGGTGCGCCAAAGTATTTATAAAATTGCAACTTAGATTATTGGAACTTCGAAAATTTTTCTTTTACAATTTAACTTCATAATGATCGGTATTTAGAATAGTCTTTGTTCATAATTATCATCACATAGAATTATTTATGTTCATAATATTGATTTTCATACATATTTTTAGTACTAACTTTTATGTTTATATAATTTTTCACTATACTTATTTTATGCTATATATTCTAATGTTATAGGTATTTATTTTTATCTGTACTGGTTTTATGTATGAATTATTTTTTTTAATTAAATATAAATCGTACTATTACTGTAAACTAGCTACCTGCACAAATCAGGTTGTGGCAGAGGAGGTACTGTACTAAACGGGTTCCCTCTAAACTTTTTTTGTCCGAAACGCTTAGGACATAATAAACTAGGAAATAATAGACTTGGTATAATCTATTTTGGCATCAACTTAATGAGACGGAAACATCACTTGGCTTAAATAATAATATTTCGAATATTATTTTGTCCGAAACTATCTTGGCATATCATTATTTACGCCGAGTGTTATAAGACAGAAATTAGATTTGCATTTTTTTTTGGGCATGTAGCCACATGTTCGAAACTTGCCTTTTTCGTCAGGCAGAATTTGCTGTGAGGGTGAAAATTTCTGCAGTGAGCGAGCGAAGCGAGCGAACAAAACCTTCCAGGGCAGATCCGACTCGGATAGGTTAGGTTAGAAGACTAAGGCGGGAGCTTTGCTCCCTGCCTTAGTCTTCGAGGTTATTTTTTTTTAGCAACCTAGAAAGTACTCAGCTCAGTAACACAGTAAGTAACGTACAGAATATTACTACTACCTCGATTATATTGAGGGGTTGTAATTATTCCTTCTCTGTTATGCTAAAACAAACTATGCCGATACTTTTTATGCACATCCAGATTATGCCTCATCATAAATAGGAGCATCGAAATTATGCTCGAATAATATTCGAACAACTCGAAATCTGCCATAAAGAAATATGCTAAAGTTGAGTATGCCACAACAGTTTCTGCACAAAGCCCATTATGACTACATAGTTTATGTTATTCATGAAATAATTACACGACAACAGAGTGAACCTGATGGGAAAATGTTTATAAATAAACAATTTATTTCAAATAACTTTATGAGTATAGATTAATCTACTTGACGACTTTAGGAGGATAAAATTTCGAAATAAAAATCGTTATGAACATTGTACGTAGAAGTATAATTTTTAGTAAGAAAAAAAGTATGAGATAAAATTTTCGGAGTAATGATGATTATGAGTAAAAAACGGTATTAGTAAAAATATTCGAAGAAAAAATTGTATAAGTGCCAATATGGACCCGTCCGGATGGTATATCATATCATATCATATCACATAGATGGGCATTTATTCATCCATCTATGTCATATATATTACAGAAATGGCTCCAGCGGCCCTACCGCAAAAAACGAAATTCGTAAATTTCGAGGTTTTGTCTCTATTACTCTAATGACGCCTTGGATTGAGTGACAGAGAAAATCCTCGAAATTTCCGAATTTAGATTTTAGCGGTAGAGTAGGCCAGGACACGTCACCCTTTGTATATCTCGGTAACACAATATTATAACCGGCCAAGGTAGACCAGATCGGGGTTAGGGTGGGCTCCCCGGTTCTGCTTTTCTTTACAAACACAGTACTGGAACAGGGAATTCCCGGTTCTTGCCATACAAATTCAGAACCGGGACTTTCCCTTATCGGGGTTAACAAAAAAGAATTGCTCCCGTGTAATGAAAAGAGACACGGCGATATTTCTGTAGCTAGTTGCTCAGACTACTCTACTCTACAACTACTAGATCAGCAGTAGTAGTATATTTTGTTCCTTTTTATAGCCAAGCTACCAATCGCTAACTGGCTTTTAGTCGGCCTACATGCTTATATTCTAAGTTCCATAAATAACAAGTAGAAATAAAAAAACTACTTGGTATTCACGAAAAATTCGACATGTAGTAAGTAGTTCATGTAAGTACCTACACATCTTGATTTATATAGTACTTGTCTGTCGCTACTAAATTTATGCTACATCACACAGCATCACCAATTGCATATTCATGATACTGGCGAATGTAATATGAAAAACATATTTTATCCGTAACTTTATTCAGTCTACGTAGGTATGTGAGTTTTATTGTGCACTGAAAAAAATATTTAACTGAACTACTTTGGCTATTTCATCATTAACCATAATTCGGTATGGCGTTACTAAAGTTAATTTCTATTAACAAACAGGTTTGCGTATTAAAAACCAAACGGATAATGTTATTCTAAGTTGGGCTATTCGTAAATAAATGCTTGTATACGTCTTACATTAAAACAGTAAACAAATTCAAGTGTTCACATGTAAATAAACCGCTTGGTCTAATTTAAGAGTAAGCATTGACAATATGCAACAAAAACCAAGTCCTAGCTTCTAACAAAGACGATGTTATTATCCATAACATAAAATTGTTTAGATTTAACTCAACAATGATTTGCTATTATAATACATAGTTTTGTTACATATAACCAGTTTTGTCTAGTAGAGTAAAACCAAATACGGGTTTGCTACTCTAGCAGACCATTCGCTTTATCTAACCAAATAAAATACAATGTGTAACCAAACGTACTTCATTATATAGACAATACTTAGCATAGAAATAACCAAACGCTTTTTTTGCGTTGCGTATGACATATGTATGTCAAGTTACTTGAATATTCCAAAATGGAAGTTGTACCTCCACCAGCAGACACCCTTGGAGACTACCTTCGGGAATGGGGATTAGAAGGTTACATAAGGACATTTCAAAACATGTCATGTCTTTGTAAACCAAATAATTTTAATTTCTTCATTTTCCTTGTAATCAAAGAGACTCTGAAGCTAATGTATCAAGCAAAATAATGGAATTACTCGTAAAATAATTTAGAAAAATAAATTGGTTTACAAAGATACTCTGTGCAATGAAAACCTATAAAGTGATGCAAAAAGTACTGTTGCTCGCGATTGTATTATTGATTGATTGATTATTTTGATTACTATACCGTTCTTATAAATTACTATGAATGTTTCTATTATTTGAATGTTTCTATTATTACAATTAATAAAGTTAATTAAAATGCTCGTTTAGTGTTACTTATTTTTGGGTAATCATCGATGTGGCTTATACACCCTACTTGTAGTTAAATGAGTTGTAAATAGGGCTCACTGCCTGTATAAAATCCAGTACGTCTCATCACCCAGGGGATAAGAAAGGTGACGATGAGACGTACTGGATTTTATACAGGCAGTGAGCCCTATTTACAACTCATTGATATTTGTCTGTATATGAACCACGTATTTTTGTCATGTATATATAACCTATTCATTTGGTTAGAAGTAGGCAAACTATTTGGTCAAAATAATTTAAACATTTGGCTGTATATGAACAACGTATTTTTGTTGTGTATAACCTATTCGTTTGGTTACATGCAGGCAAATAATTTGGTTAAATATAATGAAACAAATTGCTTAAAATAATACTCTAAATTGGTTATAGGTAACAAAAAAGTTATGTTAAACATTACTGAGCCAGTTGGTTTAGGCGTAGCAGAAAATTTGATTAAAGTAAGTTGTGAATTCAGTAAGATTTTGACAAACAGTAAATTTGTTATCAACATACAGCACGTCTACAATAACTGAATTGTAAACTAAATATAACTGAACTTATGGTAATATACAACAGACAGTTTTCACACGATATAACTAATATTGTTTAGCAATACGCAACATCAATTGTTTAGTAGAAAATTAACCGAACTGATTTTGGTAAGATATTGCCTTACTTCGCTCGTCACTTTTTTTAAGTTACAGGTTGACGAAAGTTCGGTTACCATTAACAAATTATTTTTTTCAGTGTGAATGTTTCTGTTTTATCTCCGACATAAGTGTAAGTAAAGATAGATAATTAGATTTCTATACAAAAATCGGTACTATAATGTTAACTTTTCATTACAAATTTTACCTGCCACTGACAAAAAAGTACCCATAATTAAACTGATTGTAATAATAATTATGACCCATTGTCTGTAAATCTCTCCACTTAATATCTGAATATATCTTAGATTGACTTTGCACTGTTTGTGTCAATAGTACTTTCAAATCCCATTCTAATCGCGGTTCGATAATACACATAGCCAGCTAGAGCTTGCCAGATTGTAACGTAATCAATCATCACATACATTATTATACATTATTATGTTATTTGTCGTCTCGATTTACACCAATTTCGTAATTATCTATTTAAGTATCACGTGATACAGCCGTGTTTTGATGGCAGTAAGAATATATAGTTACATTTGTCACCACCCCAACTCCTCCTGCGGGTGTCGTAAGAGTCGACTAAGGGATTAAAGTGTCACTGACCATTCTACAAGATTGATGATGGGCAGCAGCGTCATCATAGTGGACACATTACTGCGATCGCCAATCTGCTTGCCTAGCGTGGCGATTTTGGGCATTTACCTCCTAATGGCCCGGCCACGACATCGGCTTAAGGCGGTATCGGCTCAGCGGAAAACGTATGGTGCTCCCTCTCGTACCCATATCGACATCCCGCTCCAACTCATGGATTCGCTCGCCGCTGGTCGCCTTAGACCAATGTCGTGGCCGGGGCATAATGCGTCTATACGCATAGTTAATAGGAGAGGCCTACGTCCAGCAGTGGACTAACATAGGCTGATGATAATGATGATAATCACGTGATCATTGATGTCACGGGTATAAGCGGAGGCTGGATGAGACCAGAGATTATTTCGTTTAAGTAGATATATCAGCACCATACATTAAAATGCATCCACCTGAAATGTCGTCACTACTAGACGGCGCCACGGTTGTTCGTGAGCATGGCATACAGATGGCTCTGAAACAGTATATATGTCGCAGGCGGATTGTATAATCCGCCGTATTACAATACGACTAGCCGGATTACAAAACAGCCCTGTTTTGTAATACGGCGGATTGACGATTAGCCGGATTGTCATTCCGATACGTTCTTCAATATGGCGGCCCACGTTTAGCCGTATTGAAAAACTATTTCGATACTAGGGTGACCATACTTACAAAATAAACTCTCGCTTTGGTCCAGGGTTTTTCAACGTTCCGCTTTGAGAATTATAGAAGTTGCTTAGTTGTTCATCAAAGTTTTTCTTAAATTCACTGTTTTCGCACATATTTAACACTTTTTCGTCGTTTATTCCACGATTAACTTGTAAAGGGTTTAGCAGCCTTACCGAACAAGAGGTGCCTTTCCCCACGGATGAGGTCAATATTTTAGGTGGTGTACTAGCAGGCCCTAAGTATACTCCATGCTTAATATCAGCTCTAGATCTTCTTTTATTTCAGAGTTATTCAAGATAATGTAAAATAAACAGGCAGACAGATAATGTAAATAAGGGTTTTTTGTAGGTGTACCTCCGCGTGAAATAAAAAAAAATATGGATGAAAAAACAATAAACCTTTTTTTATTATGAAAAATAAGGACAAGATGCAGGTTAAAAATATACATTTTGTAGTTTATTTTATTGTTATCAAACACAATTTTGTTTGGTTGATCTAACTTGAACAGTTTACGAAATATGCCACTTTCAACGACACCCTGTTTATTTTACATTATCTTGAATAACTCTGAAACAAAAGAAGATCTAGAGCTAATATTAAGCACGGAGTATTCTTAGGGCCTGCTAGTACACCACCTAAAATATTGACCTCATCCGTGGGGAAAGGCACCTCTTGTTCGGTAAGGCTGCTAAACCCTTTATAACAACACTCCCGGCAAACGACGCCATTTTTGTTGTTATGACAGGCAACATCGCGAGTGTCAGAAATGGGAACCAAAAACTGACAAAGCGGCGGCTCATGACTAGCCGTATTACAATATGGC